>PVIU01012835.1:0-58336 GCA_004026605.1 Ondatra zibethicus | reverse complement strand
CCATTCGAACTTCTTCTGTTGAGAATTCTCTGTTCAGATCATTACCCCATTTTTTAATTGGGTAATTTAGCATTTTAATGTCTAGTTTCTTGAGTTCTTTGTATATTTTGGAGATCAGACCTTTGTCCGATGTGGGGTTAGTGAAGATCTTCTCCCATTCAGTAGGATGCCTTTTTGTCTTAATGACAGTGTCCTTTGCCTTACAGAAGCTTCTCAGTTTCAGGAGGTCCCATTTATTCATTGTTGCTTTTATTGTCTGTGCCAGTGGGGTTTTACATAGGAAGTGGTCTCCTGTGCCCATGTATTGAAGGCTACTTCCCACTTTCTCTTCTATCAGGTTCAGTGTGGTCAGATTTATATTGAGGTCTTTAATCCAGAAAGAATCCAGAAAAAGGTCTGATCTCCAAAATATACAAAGGACTCAAGAAACTAGACATTAAAATGCTAAATTACCCAATTAAAAAATGGGGTAATGATCTGAACAGAGAATTCTCAACAGAAGAAGTTCGAATGCCAAAAGATACCTAAGGTCATGTTCAACTTCCTTAGCAATCAGGGAAATACAAATCAAAACAACTTTGAGATACCATCTTACACCTGTCAGAATGGCTAAAATCAAAAACACCAATGATCGCCTGTGCTGGAGAGGATGTGGAGTAAGGGGAGCGCTCATCCATTACTGGTGGGAATGCAAACTTGTGCTACCTCTTTGGAAAGCAGCTCCTATGTTTTTGTCAAATTTATAGTCTGGACATCCCTTGAGGTAGATCTTTCTCTGTGATCCAACTTTTTATGCCTTTCCAGATTAAATAAGTAAAGCATTATTTTAGAATAAAATATTTTGACTTTTGGAAACTGCCACACAGGTTTTTTAAAATTCCTTTTCTTTCTTTATAATCTATTTATTTTATGCATATGGGTGTTTTGCCTGCATGTGTGTCTGTGTACTACATGCATACCTGGGTGTCCATGGAGGCCAGAAGAGGGCATCAGATTCCCTGGGACTGGAGTTATAATTGTAACTGCCTTGTGAGTGCTGGGAATCTAACCCAGGTTCTTTGGAAGAGCAGCTGGTGCTCTTAACTCCTGAGCCATCTCTCCAGGCCCTGCTGCCTGTGTTTTTAAGGTGGTATCATTTTATGTTGATTTGAACTAATTCTTGCTCCCTACCTCCCCTTCCTTTCCCTCTCTCCAAAGTCACCCACACACACAGCCTGTCATACCGTTTTTATACCCAGATGTCTATTCTACTAGTCTTCACTTTTTGGATTTAAATATGATGTTGCCATCTATTTGGGTAATTTGCTTTCTATTCTCTTGATTTTACTTTGAAGATATCTTCACATTTTAAAACACTAAAGTGTATTCTTAGAAATTCTTTGATTTGTGTGACCCACCAAGATCCACCAGGGCCATCTGACTGTGGGTTTAGAGCTACACATTGAAAGTGGGTGGGCTCAGCAGAGGGCACACAACTAAAGACGGTTAAATGTTTCCCTAAAGCTATCAATTGCCAGTAAGTCCAAGGTGATGGGTAGGGTCCTGAGAGCCTCTCCTCCTTCCTTGGCTGACTGTTGATAAGCCTGGTCTTTTGGGGCCCAGTTCAGGTAACAACCGTTGATGTGAGGTAATGATTAAATAGCTGCTTGTATCTCCTGTTCTTGGCCAATGACATGACAGTGACGTAGCATGGAATTTGGGTGGCAGAACTGCATGGCTTAGTTTGGATGGAACCATAGAGTTGTCTGGAGTTGGGGACATCTGGTGAAGAGCGAACGTGAGAAAATAAAGGCAGATACATATCAATGACTTTCTTGGGGTTCATGGAGTCACCTATAGGGAAGTCCTAAGGTCCTGACTTTCCCTTAGTAGTCCCCCACTCTCCTTCTGAGCTGCACTAGGGGCCAAGGCTCCAGGAGTTCCGTAACAATGTAACAGGAAGCCCTCAGGAGAAGCTCCTATGGAGTAGGTGCCATAGTGGCTGGCTTGAGAGCGAGAGGTAGGTTGAGATGTATGGAAAGGATACACTGAGAGCATATGAGAAACAGCCTGAGCCAGGAACCAGTGGTGAAAATCAGGGGGCAAATCCATACAAAATACGAGTTGTTCAGAGAATAAAACGTGTGTGTGTGGGGGGGGGGGGGCAACCAGAAAAATCACAGGGGCAGATCTGAGAGACCATGAATGCCCAGTAGATTCTTTGCCCTCTGTTCGGCATAGGAACTGAAGCTTTTAGAGGCAGGTGATGTGCTGAGCTTCATGTTTTAAGTAGAATCAATATGGCAGACGTATGAAGAACGCATTCATTCATTCAGCTATGCTACACATAGATACTATCTTCTAGATAACAGGAATTGTAGTAGGTCTGACCGTAATGCTCTCTTCTACTTGGAACTTAATACCCAGTGCATAAGAAATAGATGGTAAGACTTGGCTATTATGATGAACTGTTACATTAGTGCAACGAGAATTTCAGAGAGATGCTTAACATAATAATGGGAAACATTTCTTAAAAGCGTGACACCTAAGTTACAGTGGGGATGAAAATAGTAAAGAGGATGGTAAGGGTAGCTAGCATGCTTTAAGACTTTGGGGCTATGGCCATGGGATGGTTATTCTTCAATATCAATGTGACTGGATTCAAGATCACTTGAAATGTCTATGAAAGTGTTTTCAGAGAGGTTTAGGTAAGAAAAACATCCCGTCAACATGGGTGGTGCTCTCCCAGTGGCTGCAGGCTCTCCCAAAGCTGAAGCTCAGATAAGTGTCAGCATTCCCATTGCTCTGCTTCCTGATGTACCCAGATGTGAGTGGGTGGGTCCCACTGTCCAGCTGTGAGCTGCACCCACTGTTCTGCTTTCTCTAATATAGTGGGCTGGACACTGTGGGCTCAAAGGAATATCTCTCTTCCCAAGTCACTCCTTGGCGGGCGTCTGGTCACAGCAATGGGAAAGTGGCTCATTTGGCCATCAGCAGAAACTGAGGGGTCTTTTCTACAAGAAGTAAGATGCCAGTCAGATATTCTCCATACATTACAGAAAGAAATGGGGAGGGGTCAGAAATGGAGCAGAACAGAAGACAGGCGCTCTGTCATGGAAGCGATGTCGCAGGCAGAGCGGCAGTTTAGAAAGACCCTCTCAGACCATCTGGCAAGGAAGAAATTAGAAAATGATTATTGAGGATGCATTGCTATAACCATGGACAGTGGAGACAGAGCATAGGAATTTGATTGGAGATCTCCTGTGAGACATCTTCCACTGGGATTGGAGGCTGAAGAAGAAATGTCACTAGGAGGAAGAGGAAGGTGCCACAGATGACCCTCAGGCACAGGTAATGAAATGCATCCTTTAGTGAGGTAGTGATCGGAGTGCAAAGAACAGACAATGGGGTTAGGGGAGATGCTGAATTCAGTTTAAATGAATTTGAAGCTCTTAGGAGATATTTAAAAAGATGTATCCAATAAAGAGAGATAAATTTGGGTATCGGTCAAGATATCTGGACTCAGATAAGTGTCAAGCCATCAGCGTATTAGCTGTAATTGAAGAGTGGGAGAGTAGATGCTATCACCCAGGAAGTGTGGATGGAATCAAAATGGAAGAGGACCTTGGCCAGAAGCCAGCACAAGCAATTAAGGAACGGCAGGTCAAAGAGAGCCCAGAATGTGGCCAGGGAGATAGGAGGCATGGAAGAGAATGGTGTAATAGTGTAGAAAGGAGTGATGCTTTGAGAGTTGTGGATTCTTAAGTTAGAGGTGAGAGGTCAAGTAGGCTAAGGACTGAACATCGCCCATTGGGTTTAATGACCAAGAAGTCCTTGGTGCCCTTTACTGGAGGCCATTGGAGGCCATTATCCAGCCCACGGCATGTGCTGACCCAGAAGAGCAGAGTGGAGGTGGAAATAACTAAGATGATTTATGGTCAGGTAAGCAATCTTTAGCTTAGGTACCTGGTGATGTTGACAGATAAAGGGACACAGGATGGGGGGAGTTATTTTTGTTGGGGGATGGAGATAATGAGCTCCATTACTTGAAGCGGGGATGTCCTGCGTGATGCCTCCTGCTTGCACCGCAGCCATGCTCCCTGAGCAGCTTGCGCAGGAGCGTCTCAGGGGTATTACAGAGAAATGCAACCGCTGACTCATGCCCACGGATTACAAGGATGCTAGCGGCCCAGATGCTCTACAGATGTTTCAGTTGGGTCCTCCGTTTAGTGCTCCCAGCATACGTATGTGAGGGCTCATTCTCGCCAATTCTTATTACTGGACTTGCTAACATTTGCCCCTGTGGCAGGTGTAAAAGGTATCCCAGTGTCGTCTTAAAACTCTTTATTTATTTAGTAGTAAGATTGTATCTTCCTATGTATAATAGCATCGGCTGTCAACTTGATACAAATCTAGTCATCTGGGGTGAGGGATGAGGGACCCTCAACTGAAGAATCATCCGAAAGAGATTGGCTGGTGGCGCTTTATTAATGACAATTGGTGTGAGAGAACCAAGTCCTCGGTGGGCTGTGTCATCATCCCTAGGCAAGTGGGCTTATGTTCTCTAAGATAAGTAGCTGAGTAAGTCAGAGGTAGTAAGAGTAAGCCATTAAGATGCGTTCCTCCATGGCCCCTGCTTTGCTTCTTGCTTCCAGGCTTCTGCCTGAGTTTCTGCCTGACTTCTCTTCATGAGGGGCGGTGAGCCGGAAGATGAGCTAAGCCCTTTCCTCCTCGGGTAGCTTTTGTTTGTGGTGTTTATCACAGCAGTAGAAAAGCAAACTAGGACAGTGTCCCTACTAACATTCAGATCCTCCGCCTCCTTGAACTGCCTACTTGGATCCTTTGTCCATATTTCCTCCTGCTGGATTTCTATCGTTTTCCACTTTGGGCTGTTCATGACAACATCTTCGTATCAAATCTGTGAAGTTTTAGACTTTACCAATAGCTTTCGTTATTCCAGCTCTATGATGTCCTTCTTTCTTCCCTGACATTACATTCTTCGTCCTGTAGGTCATACTTGTAACTCTCGTTCTCCAATCCTAGTCCGCACAGGAGTCACTCTGAAACACAGTACGACCTAGGGGTTCACGTGATGTTTTCTTCTTCCATTGAACTCATATTTTCAGGCCCTTTTAGAAGCAATTCATCTCTTCTACTGATTGGTATCACTGTTCTGGTAACGAACCACACCAACTGCAGTCCTAGACCTGTGCACGTGTGTGTGTGAAATGACTCTCACATTTGTACGAAATATTTATTTTGATAAAAATGTGAGTCTAATTATAGTGATGCCTTTACAAAATCCTGTTGCCATTTTAATTGAAATTGAGGGAGTTTTCAGGCTAATTTGGGGGCAGTTGATATCTTAATGGTATTTGATTCTTATATCCGTAGACAGAATGCCTCTCTTATTTGGATCTGCCTGGGGTCCTTTAATGCAAGTGAATGATTTCCACATTTCCTTAGGACCTAGTCTTTTTGTCAGGTTTGTTATTCGATATTCTTTAGGTTTTGGGTGCTATTGTATTGTGAACAACATCTTGTTTTCTATTCTATTTTCTTTCTTTCCTTTTTCTTTTGGTATTTTGGAGACAGGGTTTCTCTGTGTAACAGCCCTAGCTGTCCTAGAGCTGGCTTTGTAGAACAGGCTGGCCTCAAACTCACAGAGATCTACCTACCTCTGCCTCCCAAGTGCTGGGATTAAAGGTATGCACCACCACCGCCCAGCTCTATTCTATTTTCTTGTTGGTTATTGTCAGTAGAGAAATACCATTGATTTTTTGGAGTTGATCTTATATCTGGCAAAAATACTGAAAGTTTGCATTACTTGCAGTTATTTATCTGTTATTCTGGATGGTTCTATGCTTTAGAAGACAACACTCTCTGTGGCAGATAACAGTCTATCCCCTCCACCTTTGCCATGCCTTTAGCTCCTCTGTTTTGGTGAAGGCACTGGTCTCGGGGAAAGATATGCAGAAAGCAGTTGCATGATTCATATGAACATCCCCTCTGAACTTGATGAACATTTCCAAGGGTTTTGCTCAAACCACGATACCAGGACCCAGTCAGTATGACCTTGCTGTAAAACAGAGACTTTCTCAATGTGTTTAAGTTGAAGATCCATCCTGAATTCTGGGTAGACTGGTAGCGTCTGAATTCAACGAATGGTATCTGCTGAAAGAAAATCGAGAGAGATTTGAGATTTGCAGAAAACCCTGTGGGGGTGAGAGTAGAGACTCAGGTGCTGTACAGCAAGATAGAGGACTTGGGAGTGCGTGATCCAACATGAGCAAGGCAGAAGTATGAACGAGATTTTCCAAAGCCCCCAGAAGAGCCACTGCTAATTCCTAAACCTTGATGTAAGGTCAAACTTCTGGACCCCCAGAGCTATGAAGGACTAAAATTATAACCAAGATTATGTTGTGTGTTATGAGGGCCATCTTTACTTCTCTTCCAGTTTCTATTCTAAGGTCCTGATTTAGATGTTCAGATCTTTCCTTATGTGAATATACAGAATGGAGGTTATACATGTTCTTGGGCTGGGTTTCATTCATTCCAGACTGTTGGCACACATATATTCTGCAGACACTGGTATGACATAGCATGCCATTTATCACTAAATATTTCTGGTTTCCTTATGATTTCTTTTTCAAGTGTGAAATACTGGGGAAAAATGCTGTTGTTTCTAAGAATAAAACTTTTCATTTTTGTTATGTTTTGCAGCATGTCTTTAAGAATTACTAATGGTTTATGGTTTGCGTATAGAATCCAGTTTCATCTGTAGCCACATGAGTAGCCAATGCTCCCAACACCTTTTATTGAAAAGTTGCTTTTTTGGCACAAGTTAGGCAATCCCCAAATATCTATAACTTTTCTATTCCCAACTTTGTTCATTTGGCCAATCTATCTTCTAACCTAACTCTATATTGGTAAGGCTTTATAAAAAATCTGTTAAAGCAAGTTATGTCTTCTAATTCTGTATAAATTGTTGTGAGTTTAACTAATAAATTCCTATTGGATGAAATTTCTTTCCATTGGGGTTACCTGAAATCCATAGATCAATTGGGAAGTTAACTTTTGTTTGTTTTGTTTTTGCTGCTGAGCCATTCCATCTTCAAATGTGCAGAGTTTTCTGTTTATTTAGGTCTTTTCAAGAAACATCTACATGAATTATTCAGTTGCATTGTGGTTTTGTTCTATTTTTTATATTATCATTTTACTCTAACACAGGGTCTTACTATGTATCTCAGGCTGGCCTCAAACTCCAGAGATTCTCCTGCTCCAGCTGTTTGAGGCTACAGCTGTGTATACTATACCTGACTTATTCTCTCTTTCACTGGTAACTTTTTGAATTTTAATTTTGCTCAAATAATAACTTCTAGCTGAATTATATGGAAAATCAACTGCTTTCTGTGTTTTGCTCTAGCATAACTTTGTATTGCTGTCTTTTGAACTCTAATAATTTCTATTTTGAGTTTTTTTTATCTTCATGACCATTGGGATTTTTTTTTTTTGCCTCAACTATCATTATACTTTTATTTTCTTCTTGCACCAACTGTGCCCTCCAATGTACTGTTAAATGTGAGCAGAACACAGGGCAAGCTTCCTTAACTCCTGGTTTCTAATGGGAAGTTTTCAGTATTTCCCCTTTGTGACAGGTCTGCTGTAGGTAAATGCCTTTTATCAACAAAGGATATTTAATAAATGTTGAATTAATTTCTGTTTTTAATTTACTGAGTAAATCATACCACCTTTTAGCCCATCAGTATGAATTAAACAGTAATTCCCTACCTAGAATCAGATAAACTTTGTATTTGAGGGAGTATGTTATCCTTGATATATTTTATCATTTTTTTACTTTCTAAAATATTTTATTTATTCTTTTTAAATTGACTTTTATTGAGCTCTACATTTTTCTGTGCTTCCCTCCTTGCCTCTCCCCTCCCCTTCAACCCTCTCCTAAGATCCCCATGCTCCCAATTTACTCAGGACATCTTGTATTTTTCTGTTTCCCATGTAGATTAGATCTATGTGAGTCTCTCTTATAGTCCTCATTGTTGTGTAGGTTCTCTGGGATTGTGATTTGTAGGCTGGTTTTCTTTGCTTTATATTTAAAGACCACTTATGAGTGAGTACATATGATAATTGTCTCTCTGGGTATGTGTTACCTCACTCAATATGATGTTTATTAGATCCATCCATTTGCCTGCAAATTTCAAGATGTCGTTTTTTTTCTGCTGTATAGTACTCCATTGTGTAAATGTATAACATTTTCCTTATCCATTCTTCAGTCAAGGAGTATTTAGTTTTTTTCCAGGTTCTGGATATGATAAACAATGCTGCTATGAACATAGTTGAGTACATGTCCTTGTGGCATGGTTGAGCATGCTTTGGATATATACCCAAAAGTGATATTGCTGGGTCTTGAGGAAGGTTGTTTCCTAATTTTCTGAGAAATTGCCGCACTGATATCCAGAGGGGCTGTACCAGCTTGCACTCCCACCAGCAATGCAGGAGTGTTCCCTTTACCCCACAACCTCTCTAGCATAAGTTGTTATCAGTGTTTTTGATCTTGGCCATTCTTACAGGTGTAAGATGAAATTTCAGAGTTGTTTTGATTTGCATTTCTCTGATGGCTAAGAATGTTGAGCATTTCCTTAAGTGTCTTTCAGCCATTTTAGATTCCTCTGTTGAGAGTTCTCTGTTTAGGTCTGTACTCATTTTTTTTTTTACTGGATTATTTGTTCTTTTGATGGCCAATTTCTTGAGTTCTTTGTATATTTTGGAGATCAGACCTCTGTCTGATGTGGGGTTGGTGAAGATCTTTTCCCATTCTGTAGGCTGTCGTTTTGTCTTGTTGACTGTGTCCTTTGCTTTACAGAAGCTTCTCAATTTCAGGAGGTCCCATTTATTAATTGTGTCTCTCAGTGTCTGTGATGCTGGGGTTATATTTAGGAAGTGGTCTCCTGTGCCAATGCGTTCAAGTGTACTTCCCACTTTCTCTTCAATAAGGTTCAGTGTGGCTGGCTTTATGTTGAGGTCTTTGATCCACTTGGATTTGAGTTTTGTGCATGGTGATAGATATGGATCTATTTTCATTCTTCTACATGTTGATATCCAGTTTTGCCAGCACCATTTGTTAAACATGCCTTCTTTTTTTCCATTTGATATGTTTTCGTTCTTTGTCAAAAATCAGGTGTTTGAAAGTGTGTGGATTAATATCCAGGTCTTCGATTAGGTTCCATTGGTCCTCCTGTCTGTTTTTATGCCAATACCAGGCTGTTTTCAGTAATGTAGCTCTGTAGTAGAGTTTGAAGTCAGGGATTGTGATGCCTCCAGAAATTCTTTTATTGTACAGGATTGTTTTGGATATCCTGGGTTTTTTGCTTTTTCATATGAAGTCGAGTACTTCCTAGAATCAGATAAACTTTGTATTTGAGGGAGTATGTTATCCTTGATATACTTTATCATTTTTATATGCAGCTTTATTTGGTACACTTGTACTTTATCTATTATTATGTACCTTTTTTACAGTGATGTTCTTTGTTATTTTTATTTTGTCATAATATTCTTATAATGGTTTGGCATCAACTTTCTCATGCTATTAATCAGGATCTGTTTCCTTTGCTTATATTTTAAAATAGTTGATATGTTATTAAGTTATTTGTTTCCTGGTTATTTGATAAAACTCACTGATAAGCTATTGAAGGCTTCAGTTTGCCATGGGAAGAAATTTTTATCACTTACTCAACTATTATTTCTATTTTTTCTTTATAGGAATATTAGTTTTTATCTTGAGGGTCATTTTTAATAACTTACAGCCAGGAGAGTACTTAGTATAGTTATCTCTAAGTTTTCAGATGTACTGGTGTATGACACTGTTCCTGGAAAGATGTACACGAAGTTCTCACCCCAGATAGAGAACTAGTGACAGACCAAAGTAAGGGTACCACCAAAGTCCAACCTGGTGAGTCTAACTTCGTTTACTGGGGTTACTTACAGAAACAGAAATGGCTTAGACATTTCATCACCGAAAGCCTGCTCAGCATGGGTGACAGCTCACAAAATCTAGAAACTGGGAGGGGTGTAAGTCATGTGGGGAATGCTGGGGTTTTGGAGAAGACAGTGTGGACTTCTGTCAAGGAGAGCTGCAGCCACTATGCAGAGCCAGCCTTAGAAATCGGGCACACGGGCTGTAAGTAGCAGATCCACAGATCTTAGGGTTCTCAAATCCATCAGAGCTTATACCATGCACCATGTTCCTGGACACAGGGTGTGGTGCCACAGGATTTGGGGTTTGCCTTGCTGGGTTTGAATCTCGCTTTAATCCAGTCTCTCCTTGGTTGGTCTCTTCTTGTTTCCCTCTTGAGAATGGGAATGTTTTCTCTATACTACTATATATTTGACTCATCTTTCTTCTTGATTTATATTGGCTTGGCTAAGCGTGTGCCTGGAGTCCCTGCAAGGACCCTTGAATGGTAGTAAACCTTATGATTCGGGGAGTTTTATAATTGAGCTAAATGCATTTCAGAGTGGCCATGAGCCTTTGTGGCCAGGGATGCAACGTCATGGTTTGAATCTGGACTGTTCCCCACAGGCTCACGCTTTGGGCACTTGTTCCTCAGTGGCTAGTCACACTGGGGGAAGCTGCTGAACCTTTTGCAGTGAAAGCCCAGGTGATGTAAGGAGACCAGTAGAGAGCTGAAGTCTGAAAATTATGTGTGCTCTGCTTCCTGGTCCTTGCCATGTGAACAGCACTACCACAAGTACCGCTGTCACAGATGAAGCCACCCCTGCCACTGTGCCCTCCCTGCTAGGATGGATTGAAACACTGAATTCGGGGGCCGAAATAGATCTTTTTCTTCTTCAGTTGATCCTGACAGGTGTTACTGTCTTAGGGATGCAAATGTAACTGATGCTTGCATGATGCTCTTGACCAGGTTCTTTGGCTCTCTCTTCAGGTCCACCAGTTCTTCTGTTGTCAACCCACTCACACTTTCGCCTGCTTTTGGCATATTTATATTTCAATGTCAAAGTTATGGTTTTTCCAATTTAAAAATATTGTATTTATTTTGTTTTGCATTGCCTGCTCATGTTTCATGGTGAATTACTCTTTCCTTGTATTTTATAATCTTTCCTGTATGTCTTTAATCATTTTGTATCCATCAATACCTGTCTAGTCTCTATCAGAATCTAATCAGCATCAGAATTATTTTTTTTAGCAGCTTTGGAAGTTCCTAATTTTCTGTTTAATGGGATTTGCTAATTTTTCTTTAAGGTAGATTATTTTTCTTGTTGAACTATAAATTGATTGATTATGTTTTGTGTGGGTATTTATGGACTAGATTGGAGTATGTCTGTCTAGAAGGATGTTATAGTACATCCGTTTCTGTGATTTGCTCTTCCTATACAACTGCAATTTGTTTTCCTGTCCAAATCCCAGTCATAGATAAATTTTATTATCTCCCTATTCGAGGATGGTAAAATTTCATTGTAGTCTGGTTGTCACCAAGGATGAGCAGTCTGAGGTCCACACATTCCAGGAGGGTTATTTTTAACACCATAGCATGATGGACCTTCAAACTTCTTTTCTGTCCCTATCTGACCATTGTAATCTAACTCACCAGAGTCCTAACTATGAGTGAGACACTTTCCCTGACCCCACTATACTATCTCCAATGCAGCTTATGTGATGAACTCTCTAGTTTCCAGTATGTTTCTTTTTCCCTAGTACTCCTTTCTTCTTGTAAGATTAGTTGTAGATTTTGAAAACACTGTTGAGTTTAATCCAGGTTTTATTAGGTTTGTTCCAATGGAATGACTTCAGTGGGAGTAGATGTCACACACTCACATTCTGAGGTGGCATGGAATATGAATATGGCCACAGAATGGAGAGAAAGGTCAATGTGACACTGGATATGGTCACAGAATGTTGACTTTTTTTTTTTCCTCTAGTACCTTCTATCAGATCCTGCTAGAAGGGCTACGGTTTGTACACACTTCCCACAAGCCCACAGTTGTGGTTTATCTATCTGTGTCCTAAGAGTAGTACATGGTACAGGAAATGAGCCCCAGAGGCTTTTACATTTGGTTTGGCAAGATGCCACACATTCTGTTATACCAATACAATACTGAGCGGAGATTCACAGAGCACTTAGTACTGAACATCACTCCAAGACAGGAGCTGGATCAGGATGAAGAACCTGGGTGACAAAATGGTCCTCATTAGATACAGCCCCAAGTTCCTGTCTCCCTTTATTGATGCTGAAGAGACTGAAATTTTGTAAGAATGAGCTGTATGCCCATTTGGAGATTTTAAGGAGCAAATATGCAAAAACTTCATGTTTTGAAGGTCACATATCACTCAAAGACTGAGTCATAGCTATTGCGGAGACCATAGTCTTAGGGTCCCCTTGCGGCCTCGTCTTTCTATTGAAGCTTCTCTGGAACTTCTTAAGGGAAAAGATCACACTTATAGGGTCACTGATACCGCTGTTCTTTGCCTGTTTTCACACCGTGCTGTGATTATATTCACCTGCTAAATCCTAGCCATTGTCTAGATTGCTAGCTTGTTTCATAGAACATTTGTAGTGTTATTGTTATTGTTTTGAAAAATAATGGTTTCAGCAACAACAGTGTGGGCATAAAAGGCAAAGGAAGCATATATAGTGCATGGTAAACTTGTTCAAAGTTTATATGATTGATTATTTACACTGACGGTAAAGCACACATTAACCCTTTGCAGTTCTTACGCTAGAAGTAACAACCATAGGAATACAACGCTGTAAAAATTCACTGCTCCAACTTAAACATTTCCAATGAATCCTTGGGATCTGTTTGAAGATAATAAGGGTCTCTTTATGTAAATTAGCACATAATTTATTCCTGGAAATAAGACCAATTTCAAATGACAGCACAGAATCAGAATCGCGTGACATAACCAAGGTGTCATTGTAGAAATAATTAAGATTGCCTCCTGACTGCTGTGGTCAAATGTTAACAGAAACAGGAATTTGGAAGGAACCAATGCATTTCATATAAAGAGCATACACATGGAAGGGAGCCACTCTTTCATCAGGGTTGGTAGGCTTGTGCCTAGATTATAATAAACAGTTCCTCCTTCTTAAAAATCATTGAGGAAGCCCAGTGGTTTGACATATTACTTACTTGCATATCTGTTTCTCTGTCTATATACTTAGTTTTATATCATAGTGTTTCCAAACTTGTTTCCTGGAATTCTGGTCTAGGGGAGGTAGGGCAGAGAGCTTCTGTGTTGACTATAACTGTGGATGGATGTTACACGTCCATCCTTAAGGATAATAATGTTTATTTTCCTAAATAGCTTTTAAGCCTTTGGGAAATTCTGTAGCAAACTAGGAAGCAATGAAACCATTAAACCTCTTCAGCTCAGTGTTTCCCAAACTTATTTAATGTACCCATTCTTCCCCTTGATTCTTCTCATTTAACACCTGTGCACCTTTGATGACAACCTTAGTGATTTCTTAATGACCCTTTGGTGCTAAAATTATGAAAATTTGTGATTTTTGTAAGCATTTTAAAGTCGATTTAAAAACATCAAAATAACCAGTTAATACACTAGGGAAAAAAATCAATCAAATCGGTTGTCTAGCAGAAGTACCTATTTAATTCAGTCAAAATGTTTTATCAAGTAGCCCCAGGTAGACCAACTGCAACACTGAGCAAAAATAATCTTGGCGGCACCCTACAATTCCAAGGTTTTGCACGTTTGTGCGACGAGGGTAGCACATTTATTGCTCAGCAATGTGGGCCCAGGGACTTTTGGCAGTCAGAGGGCTCAGTCATCAGAAAACTTGTGATCTGCATCCTTAGACACTACTTTTCTGCTTAATATGCCCTGGTCATGGTTAACCAGGGGTAGCTAATTCTCCACAAAGCATGGCCACCATGTCAAGGATAAGTGACCTTCAATAAGTGACCAAACCATTTAACTTGGAGTGGGTTTCCTACTTGACCTGGGGCATGAGTGCAACTACCTTATATCCTCCATACAGATGCATTTACTAATCCTCATACAATAAATAAAATTCATAAAAAGAATAAATATAAAAATATGGGGAATACAAAGAGGCCTGTAGCCTTTCAAGATGCAGACTTCTAAAGTTTCCCCCCTTAAAGTGAAAAAGTGCTTTAAGGGCCCAAGTACCCTCAGACCCCCAATATTTTTAAAATGTAATATTTTAATTCTTTGATAATTTTATACAGTGTATTTTGATCTCATTCATCCCTCACTCCTCACCTTTCTGGTTCAATCTCCAGGCTCTCCAACCTCTCTCTACTTCCTGACCCCTTTTTAAAAAAACAACTCACTGAGTGAAATGTGTGCTCTCCATGTGTTCACGGGTGTGTAGCTATCCACTGGGGTGTGGTCAACTTATCAGTGGCTCCATCCTTTAAAAAATGGCTCTACCTCCCTGAGAAGCCATCAGCTACCAAAAGTGCCTGAGTTATGTGTTAGGGGCTTGAAAGGTTCTCTGCCTGCTGTGCTAGAATGTTCATTGCCTTGGTCTTCGGAAGACACCCACAGCTGGTGTGAGGTCATGAGTCCTGCCACACCCAGAGGACACTATTTCAGTCTACCTTCCTTCAACATCCGGCTCTGACCATCTCTCTGACCTCCCTTCTGGGATGATGCCTGAGCTTTGCCTGGTGGAGGGATGATGCAGACATCCCAATTGTGTAGCTGGTATAATATACCACAACCAAAATTGGGTGCTTCATTTTTAAAGGAGATATAGGTGTCAAAGCAAGGAAAGACAAAGAAGAGACCAAGATACAATTCTCTGAGAATTTGCCTTCAGATTGTCTGCACATGTCCTACACTTTGATAAAGAAAAATAAACTGCTATTTTCATCAGCAATGAGGCATCCTGACACTTTCCCTTTTGCTGTTTGAATGAGTAAATCATGTGTACTTTTGAATGTAACAAAAGTATTAAAATATTCAGAAGCTACCTATAGATAGAAGCATATACAGTACAACTTCCAAGTGTTTCTATAGCCTGTCTCTCCCTACACCGAGTCTCCAATTGTTTCCACATGCAAACCAAGCCAGTATATTAGGAGCTATACTTAATTAAAAGATGTTGTGGACTGGCTGACTTATGAACATTTAAATTGCCATTTATTCTGAGTCCTCTGGAAGGATCACTACAGAATGGCTCTCTTCTGGGGCTATTTGGAATGTTTGTGTCATCAACAGGGTGTTGGCCATTTCTGTCTCCTTGTTGCATTTCTTGATGATGAAAAGCGCGTGTGTCCTTGTTCCTTCCTCCAATAATTACCTCAATACTTGATCTACATGAATCCTGTGGTAGCCGGAGGTAGATTTTCTATTCTTGACCATCACCCTGGTCCTCTGGTGATGCAAGTGCGCGTGTGTGTGCCCAGGGTAAATATTTGACCATTGTTCAAGCCACCATTGCACAGCCCTCGAGTGACCTTGCATTAATTAGCTGAGAATTTCAGGGCTTTGAATCTGATTGAATCAAAATATTGTTTTTACAAGTTGATGAAGGCTCTTGATTGATGCAGGCCCTGCTGGTTCTTTGAAGGATTAAAGTGTATGTATAGATTACAGAGTCCTGGCTGTCACTGCTCAATTGGGAACCGCTTTTGAACAAAGGTAAAACAAAATAGCCCACTAGAGGTATTTTTTTTTCTTTCCAATAGGCGTCATGGTCACTTGAGTGAACTTGTGGTTTTGTCAATATAAAAGAATTAGAGAAATTGGGAGAAATGGTCAAGGAAAAAAATACCAGGTAGAAACAAGAGGCGGACGAGAAGAACAAAAGGAAATGGAGAAGGGAGGAAGAAGGGACTTGCCTTTCATTCACCCTGAAAATGAGTCTCATGCGCATATAGCCCAGGGTAAAGCCTGTCATAGTCTACCCAGGGAGCAGAAGAGGAGGGCGATCATTGAGGTCTGAACTGGTCAAGGCTTAGAGGAATTGAGCAGCAAGCTGCATCTCTAGTGACATACTTGCTCGGCCTGAGGTCACATGGCTCTCTGCCCGATGAACCCAAGATCCCCATGGCATGAGTGAGATATGACAAGACCCTGGTCCAGAGAAAGGGCAAGACAGAGAAAGCTCAAGGGGCGGGTGCCGGTATGAATAGAAATGGGAGGGGGAGGAGCAGACTCCGAACAGTGCCTCTGTTTTTCTATGCCACGCGTCTTCTCCTGTTGGTCCCCTGCAGATTTTTTTTCCCACCTGCAAATTTACAAAACTTGAATCTAATTTCATTGTAGATCTGTTCTCTTGAAAACTGACTTGTTCCCATGGACTCTGTGTTGGGTAATGAATCAAAAGCAATCAACATGCAGAGGAAATGATAAAACAGACAACAGATGACTGTGCTGTGTGCTCCAGCAGAGGGATCCTAAGGCCTTGGGCAGAGTTCTGTGGGCCAAATCCTTGGTTTTCAAATACATCTGGGACCTTGTCACTTTCTCTGGGTTTCTTTGTGGGGGGGGGTGAAATAGCTGGAAACCTGGATGCCTTTTGAAGGTCTGTCTTTCTTTCCCTGGCACTATAAAAGGGATCCTGAAAACCAACCAGGCCATACAGTAGGTAATGGTGGTTTTTAACATGGGAAAGAGGAATTGGGAGGAATAAAACTAAAGGCACTTGTGGCTTATTTTTCAAAATAATGATATGCACAAAGCTATATGAATATCATTTAAAAGAATATGTCAAAGCTGGTGAGATGGCTGACCCAGTAAAAGCTCCTACAGCCAAGCTCTATGTTCTGAGTTTGATCCCCGGGTGTACACACAGCAGGAGGAACTAACTCCTCTAAGTTGTCCTCTGACTGCCACATGTGTGTGTTGGTGCACATGTGTATGCTGACATGCATGTGCAAACAGAGATAAATAAAAAATGTAATGTATGTCAGTAGTGCAAAGCAGAGGCTTTAAAATTCAACTCATAAAGATAGATGCTGAGTAGAACAAAGGAAAGGGCAGGCAGGATGTAGCTGGTGGCGAAGACTTGGGAGATCTGGGGGTCTTCGGGGCCACCTCAAAAGAAGTTTGCAGGGAATGTGCTGGGAGGGAGGTCCTCGAAGTCAGGGCAGTTTGTAATTGGCTAGCCGATGCTGAGCTAAGGGAGTTTAAAGAGACCATCTGTTGGTGGAGAAATCTTGGCTCTCAGTCAGAGATACTGCTGTGATCCTGGCAGAGAGATGACATCAGGAAGAGGTCTACATGAGATTTCCACTGTGATAGCTGGTTTTTATGTCAACATGACACATGCCTCCGTGAGACTGGGCTATAGGCAAACCTGTGGGATATTTTCTTAATTAGCGATCGCATGGGGAGGGCCCAGCCCATTGTGGGTGGGGCCGTTCCTGGGCTGATGGTCCTGGGTTCTATAAGAAAGGAGGCTGAGCAAGTCATGATGAGCAAGTTAGTAAGCAGCACTCTTCTATGGCCTCTGCATCAGCTCCTGCCTCCAGGTTCCTGCCCTGCTTGAGTTCCTGCCCTCACTGCTTTTGATGATGGACTGTTGCATGGAACTGTGAGTGAAACAAACCCTGTTCTCCCCAAGCTGCTTTTGGTCATGGTGTTCCATCACAGCAATAGTAACCCTAACAAAGGCATCCATGTACCCATCATCAATGGCATGGTCAGAAGCCACAGGGTCAAAGCATAACTGAATATGTCTTTGTCCCAAAGACCATGCTTTTGTAGCTTACAGTTGGTTCAGAAATAGGCCATTTAAAATGCTTCAACCTTGAGTTTCCACATGTTGGAGTTTATAAAAATGGCCTGAGATATTATTGACAAATCTGTTCTGATTGGGGGGGGCAGGCAGGGCCTCTGGTTCTGCATATCCACCAGGCACCAGATGCCCAGGCCACTTCTTGAGAGGATTTTAGGCCCTGAGAGCAAGGGAGGTGCAGCTACCTTTTCTGGGTTACTGTTTATGCATTTTTTAAGCAATCGGGAAAAAAAGAGCCTCCCCTGCTCTGTGTGTGTAGCTCAGGCTACCCAGAAACTCACCATGTAGCTCATGCCATCCTTGAACTCACATGGACCTCCTGCCTCAACCTCCTAAGTGCTGAATTTATAGGCACGCATCACATTGCCCAAGTAAGAGGTGATCATTTTTAAGAAGGGAAAAATATGTCCATCAAATAATGGGAATATGTGTTTTTCACATCTATGAATAAGTCATGGTAACTGTGGCATCATGTTTACCAGAGCAAGAAAAGCAAACAGAAGTCTCGAGTTTTCTCCAGAATGGAGAAACAATGGATTGTTATTTCCCCGGGTTGTTCGTGTTTTAAGAACCAAGCTGGCATTACTTCAAAAGTCAGAAAAGAAGGAAGAACAAATAGTTGGGAGAGAGGGGGTGGGAGCAGGAGCAGAGTCTAGGGGGCTAGAGAGTTTCTGTAGGCTTTGACTTTCTGGGAAAGAACATAGTTGTGGAGAGAGAAGAAATATAAATCATCCTGAAAATTATATTTATATAATATTTGTAATTATAATTGTAATGTATCATTCACATATAAATATTTGCGTAATTTACATAATTATATGTCACAGTTATGCATAATTATATATTACATTATGTTTGTATACATGTGCATATTTTATACATACATATGTGTACATATATATAAAAGAGATGGCTTAATTGATGCAGAGTAAACCATATAATTTAAACACAATAATTATATCTAGAGCTATATGTACTATCTGTATTATTAATTTAGGTAAATATAATAGATCATTATCATCATCATCAAGTTTTGCTATCATGGTTGTCTGATAACTTAACCTTTGGCACACTTGACTAAAACAAA
This sequence comes from Ondatra zibethicus, assembly GCA_004026605.1. Lineage (NCBI taxonomy): Eukaryota > Metazoa > Chordata > Mammalia > Rodentia > Cricetidae > Ondatra > Ondatra zibethicus. The sequence goes on along the minus strand of PVIU01012835.1, from coordinate 39,505 downwards.
CATTTTGTTTGTTTCAAATCTCTAAGTATATGTTTTCTTGTGGATTCAAGGTTAGCAGATGTTCTGATGGGGATTAGTAATAGTCCTTGGTACATGACTCTCTCTTCATTGGTCCATTTGTAGATTTATATTCCTCATTCTCTGTTAATATAAAAAGACCATTAAGCTTAATACCCTATGTAAAAGCTTAAATCCCCCTATATGGTGCCCCTTTGCTTCCTGTGTCTCCTTTTCCATTCTAGAGCGGCCATGACTCAAATTCTGTGATCATTGTTTTTGTATCACACAAAGCAAGCATTTTAAATCACATACAGCCACTCCTAAGGCTGGGGACCAGCCCTCACCCCACCTTCCAGTCTATGCTTACAAGAGTCCCGGATTCTTTTCCCAGGAAGCAATTCTGTTGTTTTTTCTGTGAAGGGCCAAGAATCCTTGGGCTGTGGCTTCTCTTGGTGTCCCACTCGGAGCACATTTGCAAGGAAGAAATGGAGTCTAGGCATCTCTGAGAAGTCTGAGTTCTCTTCAGATTCCCCCACTTGCCCTTCTCAGCAGCCGGTGGGGTGGGGAGCAATCATGAGGGTCTTTCATGTTAGGGTGTAAGCCATAGCACAGCAGAGAGGCACAGACTTCAGCGATGCCTGCAGTAGGTTAAATATCCTTGCAGAATAGCAATGCATAAAATGCAATAAGATGTGCCCCTTTCTTCCGCTCACTATAACTCTCTTATTATCTTGGGCTCAGGTGTGTTGTATGAATATACAATAATGGGGCTAACAAGATGGTTTGGGGTCGCGGAAGGATAAACCATGGCATAATCCAGCTCCGAAAGCTGTTCTGGTAATGAAAATTGTAGAGCAGTCTTGTGGCTAGTTTTGTAATAAAGATATACAAAGATGAATATAGGTTTGCAGGAATTAATCTGAGAGCATTTGATCCAATTTATAGTGGAGTGGCTGCATGGAAGGCAGCTCAGAAGACAGAATTCCAATTTAGGTTGATAGAGTGCTTTGGGATCCCAGGGAAGAAGGGTTTCCTGTAATTGGGAGATGATTTTATTTCTGAGATGCCCATCTCTTGGCTTCATGAGAAGCCACACATCCGTCTGCCTGGCCTGTGAATGCAGCCAGGCACAAGGCACTGAACCCCATGGTGTGGGCTTTTGGCTCCTCATTCAGCTGAAAGACAGGCTTCCATTTTATTCTTTTCCAGCAGCCCCCAGGACACACTGCAGTTTGCTATTGCAATTGTCTGAGAGACCAAGCATCGATACACCTACTGGGGGCAGGGAGACTCCAGATAGCTGCAGTCTCTTCCAAAGGCCTCCAGTTCCTTTCTACAAGACACCAAGTTTAAAATTCCTAGGAGTTTTCATTCTGAGGCCATGAGCTTGAATCTAAGCACAGTGTAGAAAGTGTCCTTATGTAGTCCTACGGAGGGTGACGTTCTCTGGCAATTGGGGACAGAACTTGAGTAACTGAATTGATAGAGACTACTGAAGTCAGTGGTGTACTCTTAACAAAACAGCCCTGAACCAAAGCACGTTGGCTGTGTTCCCGTTTTGTATCAGTGTGAGTCTGAAAATTCAGCACCAAAAAAGAAATTCTTTGAACAAGAATGTTTAGGTTCAAAGGCAGTTTGAGACAGGAGAGGTGGCTCAATGGTTAAGACCACATGCTCTTGCAGCGAACTCCCAGCACCTATATTGGGCGGCTCACAACTGGCCTGTAACTCCAGCTCCAGGGAATCGGATGCCTCTACCAACACTTTTACTTGTGTATACATGCGTGTGCATGTGTGCATGCATGCACGTGTGTGCACACACACACAATTAAAAATGGTAAAGTATTTTTTAAAATATTCAAACATGATTTGTTATTCACCATGGGCTTTTCTTTTTAAAGTGGCATTAGGAAATTATTCTCAAACTTTGCAAGGGTAGGCAGGATAATTAAGATGGAATTCAAAAGCATTTGACTCTGGACATTTTTCCTTGGCAGCTTCTGGTTTCTTATTTCTAATTGTGTTTAATCCCATTCAATTATTTAATATTCAAACATACATGCATTTCTATATGTTACCATGCATGATGTTCTGTATTTACGTGTGTGTTTATGGGAATGCTACCTTATACCCAATCTGGAATGGTCCTATCACAATTCAAAAGGAGCTTGGGACCACCATTTCACTGAGAATATGAAATAACACATTATAATATTTTCACATCAGTACCAGAAAAGTTAGCTGTGCAGTTCTTTATTTCATTCTATAAGAATGACATGTAATTATTACCAAAGGCTTTTTATTTATTTGCTTGCCATTTTTAATTCTTACCTTAATAGTTTCCTAAGTAGCATATGGTAGCCTAATTCCTATACAGAAAAGGCAAGGTGTGAGCTGCCTTTAATAACAAATAAAAGAGTAGTTTGTATTCAGATGAAATTAGCCCACAGCTAAAACAAAGGACAGAGCTCTTTAGCCACCCAACCAGGAGGGAGTTTAATCATTTAGTCTGCACATTTCAACTTAAAACATTTTAAGAGGCATGCATACTCTCACACGCACACACACACACACACACACACATACACACATGCATGCAATACATGCATACATATGCACGCAGACATTTATATGCACTCTGGAACTTGGTTGTTACTGGCATAAATCGTCTTATGTACAAGAATGAAGCTTTTTAGTTCATTTTTATTTCACTGTTTTTGCTGAGCTCATCGTTGATGGGAGGTGAGAGTGGTATTTCTAGATACTGCGAGCAAGAAATAAATGCATTTCCAATTGCCAGTAATATTTAATTTCTATCAACAATTTCTTAATTGTTCTTCTGAAGAGCAGAGCTTTACCATGTCAGCCTAAATTATAATACAAAAGAAATCAGAAATGGTGCTGTTACCAGTCTCATTTTTAGATATTGCTGATTAGATTAGAGAAAATTATTCCTCATAATTTAGCTATAGAAAACTATATATCTAGTCATACCATGACATCAAAACAAAATTAAAGAGGAATGGTTTTTTAATTCAGTGTTTGCAGACTTTTACTTTTGAGGGAAAAAAGGGTGGTAGCTTTATATTTTACTCATATGCTTATGAAAAGCTCTTGTCAAGGAATAAAAGCTTTTTATAATAAAAGGCAGGGCATTGCTTTAAAAATACGAAGCTGGTCACAATGTTGTCCTATAATAAAAATTAGACTGATTTTAATTTAAAGAGATTTGTTAGTAGGTCCCTTAGGAATGTTGTTGTTTTATTCAAAAGTTAGTAGATCTGAAAGGACCATATTAATGACGTTTACCTTGCAAGTTAATGAGAAACAAATTCCCTATTGAAATAAACTAGGTATTTCTTTCCATATAAAGAGGTCAAATTCACGTGCAAGAAACTTTTGAAGCTTAGAAAAGGCTTAACTGAGTTTCTTTCTTGCATATTTAAGATCAAATGCCTTCCTTAGCATGGAGTCCTTAGCCTTCTTAGAATCCACTGATGGCATTTGGCGAGGTGGTATGTATGTCCTGAAATCAGAGCATCTGAGGAGAATCAAGCATCTCAACCTTCAATATTCGCAAGCAAACACCTTGAGAACTGTTTATTGTGCACAAGCAAAGCAAGCCACTCTCCTGAACTAGCGTTGGCTTGATGTGTGATTAATGCCAGGTGACAGTCAGAAAACAGGAAGAAACAGCACTTAGGGGTGTGCTACCTGAGTTAGGTAGGTGCCCCAAATCCTAGGATTTCTCTGAATACCTTAGCTTTGGTGGGATCACTGTGATGTGAATTAATGGGCAGGTTAGCTTGTGTCTGAACACAAATTTAAGCGTGGCTTTGATACCGTTAATGTTTCAAAGAAGCTTTGTTGAAGTTCGGTGCCTGTATAATATACACATGGAAATTGCCAGATCACAGGAGAGGATGTTTAGAATTCAAGGAATAAGCATGCTTTAAGGAAAGCTTGGAAAACTGCCTCGGCAAGCTTCCCTCTTTAGGACACTCCCGCCTAGGAATGTACACCGATTCCTCATGGAAGGCCCTGGGAGGAGAGCCCAGGGCTGCTACTATGTATAGTTCAGGATCAGTTTGATCTTTTTCTTCCGAATATGCAGAATAAGATCAAAAGAGAGGGTAGTTCCTTGAGGAACAAACTTCCTTTCAAGCCCCACCCTGACCCCAATGGCGTCCTGGTGCTCGCTCAGCCTGGCGTAGGGAGGTGTGTGTTTGTACACCCAGGTTTTGCCGGCAGACCTAATTTCGGAATACATAATGCATGATTTTGAAACCAATTTGTTATTGTAATAAAATATTTTTTTAGGAATGCATGGAAGTACTCAGAGAGGTGGATGTTAAATTATACATGCATTGTGGCCAAGTGGATTCATTTAGCTCTGTCTGCAGGTGAATCTCCCTGTGACCTTGGCACTTGCTGGCTAGTATAGAATAACAATCAAAGCTTGGATTGGAAATCCGACCATTTCCAAATATTAACAACTTCTTTCAAAGGAAATGCTGATTTCAGCATTTATGTTAATGGCCACATCAGTATCTCTTTCAGAGATTTTAGGGATGGGGTGGGGGCAGTGGGTGGGACGCAGCCCAGAGATCTTAATAGGATTAAAAGCGAGGCTTTTCTATTTTTCAAAATGCTAATTTGTTTTCTGCAGTCTGTTTTTATATCTGGGCTTATTATTCTCATTCTAAGACCCACAACCCACTAAAGACTCACAGGCTCACATCTAGAGCAATGGCAAAGTAGCATCAAAGATTCTGCCTGGAAGGGATTCTGCACTCCTGACTGGTGCATCTCCTATATCTCCAAGTCGCTTGGAAGGAGAGGCTTCTGTGATGGTGGTGGACAGGGTAGGATAACAAGCTCCGGGTCCCAACAGTGACTCCCTTCACTTACCCGTCCCTACTAGAGAACCAAGCTGAGTCTTTAGAGGGGGAATTGATATAGCCCATGACCATCAGGACTTACTAGGGTTGCAGAAGTTGGACTGTGAGGTTCAGTTGACCAAGGCATAGGACATCCTGCTATCAGGTTACCTGAAAGCCTTTCAACCGGAAGCTTAGCCATGTCTGTGTGCCAGGGCACTATAGCAGCCCAAACAGAAGGCCAACAGAGAGATAAAAATGTATTGTGCAATTGGCTTTGAGTTTCCTTTGATAGTTTTACCACCAAACAAACTTGCAAGCAAACAGATGTGATCCTGAAGTCCTAAGACCAGCTAGCTGGATGCCATGGGTAGAAAGCCAGCATGCCTCAGCCAAGTTTGGGGACTCCCGTCCTTTTCTCTCACTGCTGCTTTTCTTCTTTCTTCTACAAAGGTAGGGGCACGGGAGGAAGGAAAAAACATAGAAAACTAAGCTCCATGCCTGTTGGTAAAAACCAGCCACATGGCTAGGTAACTTTGTTTTTAGGCGTGTATGGCAAATGAGAGGCGCCATTTGGTGTGATGCATATTCTTGTTTGGCCCAGCAGGTGTGGTGAGGCAAGGCCGATTTCTTCTAGCTGCCTGTTTTGAACCATATTCAAAACACGAAAGCTATTTAAACGCCCACAAAGCCCTTTACAAAACTCTCCCAAGTCTCAAAACCATTTCCCAAAAACTAGGAGGGGGAAGCAAAATCAAAGGAAAAGGACCCGTGCTTTGGGGTTTGCTCAGTTATGTTTTTAATAGTTTTTAATAACCTATAAAGTCACTTTTCTCAGAAAAGAAACAAAAGAATTTGGTAACTTAAAAATAAAGTGGGAGTTTGCTATGAAATTTCCTCCCAGTTGCTGGGAGGAACCAAATTCGTTGTTTTCTAGAGCTCTCTCTATGTGTTGTGCATGTCCACCCTTCCTTCCTAATGGAGTTTGCTGGAGAATATCAACTTTGAGTTTTATTTCTTTTTCCTTCCCAAGGAAAAAGATGGTTTCTTTTCTGTCTAGAGGAAAATTGTTGCAAGAGGCGCCCGGGTTGCGTTCCCGGCGCCTGGTTCCCTGCGCAGGGCCCCTTGTTCTGTCCCGCCCGGCTCCCTGTGCGTACCCGAAATAATTACATGGAAACTGTATTCATTTAAATACTGCCTGACCCATTATCTCCAGCCCCTTATTGGCTAACTCTTACACATTATTTTAGCCCTTCTCCATTAATGTGTATCACCACTTGAGTTGTGGCTTACCGGCATGAGTCTAACCAGTGTCCATCTTGGGCCGGAGAAGCATGGTGTCTGCCACACTGCCATCTCTCTCACAGCATTCCGTTCTGTCTACTCCGCCCACCTAAGGGCTGCCCTATCAAAAGGCAAAGGCAGTTTTCTTTATTTAACCAATGAAAGTAACACAAATACAGAAGACCCTCCTACAGAAAATAATTACATATTTCTCAAGACACATTGGTTTAGATTCAGTGTGGGTTTGTTTGTTTTAATTAATTTTCTTATTTGGTTCAGAGGAGTGGGGGGGTCTTCAAGTAGCCTTTTTCACCAAAACAATGATTTTGTTCTCTTTGAGGGTTGTTACTGCCAAATTCCAGGCATATTAACATCATATGAGCTCTTGCTATGAAAATTGTGTGTGAATCATGTCTAATATAAAAGGCCTCTTAAAAGACCTACGAGCATGGACCTGGAATCAGCAGAGAGCACATGGGTGGAGCCTGTGAACGTTCTTCCCAACTTTTCAGGGCTCTGTCTTCTGTAGGACTTGGGTGTGCATTATGGGGTCTGAAAGGACAGTGTTCCAGGAACACTGCCAATGGGAAGTGTTCTGCTTTAAAACATGCTGCTGAGGATTGCTCGCTATCCAGGTGGTCCCTAGGAGGGTGAATGAGGGACTCTACTGGGGGTGGCACTGGCAGGTGCTCTCTTTCTTTCAATATGGCCCAAGAAGCTTCAAACTTGCATTTCACATGGAGAATTAGTTCAAAGAAAGAATTAGTTATAAGATGCTGAGAGTACTTGGAACTGAGTCGTCCCTCTGACACACACACCCTCTTCCATGTCTACCTGCAGCAACAGAATGTGGCCTTACTTGGAAAATAGATCTTTGTAGAAGTCCATTGAGGATCTCGAGATGAAATTGTCTTGCCTTTAAATGAGTCCTAAATCCAGTGGCTATGGGTCCCTTATAAGAAAAGGAAGAGGGAGCTGGAGAGATGGCTCATTGGTCCAGAGCATCTGGAACACTTCCAGAAGAGTTCAGTTCTCAGCACCCATATTGGAGGCTCACAACCTCCATAGCTCCAGCTCAAGGGGATCTTATGCCCTCTTCTGGCCTCCTTATGCATGCATGTGCATGCATAGGCACAGGCACACACAATACAAACAAAAATAAAACTTTAACTGAAAGAAGAAAAGAGAAAGGAAAGAAGGGGAGACTTGAGACACTCGGCGACACAAGACAAAGCTATATGAAGGCAGAGGTAGAGATGAGAAATGAGACGATAAGTCAGCAATGTCATGGACCACCAGAGCTGCTGCAAGCTGGGAAAAAGGCCTGGAATGAGTTCTCCCTCAGAAAGCCAGGAGGACCAAATCCTGACGACTCTTTAATTTCAGACCTCCTTTTTTTTCATACCGAAAGACGTTTTGTTGTTTTAGGTGCTCGTGTTTATAGCAGTTCATTATGACAGCTCAGAAAATGACTGATCCCAGAAATGCAATACTCATATCGTATATTTCCAGCCTAACAAGAGAAGACCCTCCCTTTGTGGAATAATCTCATTGTGATTTGTGAACAGCTTGTTGACCAGATTTGTGGCGCACATGACTGTCAGGGCTTTTGCTGGATCCAAAGCCTCTTGGCATTGCCCTTCTATACCCAGAGATTCAGAAGGCATTCAGGAAAGCATTTGGAGCCTTGGGCCATGGTTTCACACTGAGCAAGAAGCCTAGACAATGATCATCTATTCGAATGGGAACATATGTTTCTCCCAAGGACCAATACAGTTTTAGGAGATGTATTACTTATATGCCCTAGAGTGTGGCCAAAGACTTCCTACAAATTTAGAGAATTATAGGTCCCCATATGCTCCTGACATGGTGATACAGGTTCGCTTAGCATCTTCATGTGTTGGTGCATCCGAATGCTCTACTTTACCCTAGCAGATATTTATCAATTCCTGAAGCAGGTTTTTAAAATGTATTAAGTCTTTTAGAATTTATATAATGTATTTTGATCATATCCATCCCTCACTACTCCTGCATCTGCTCCTACCCCTTGATTCCCTTCCAACTTCTGTCTTGTATTTGTTTTGTTTTGTTTACTCCTCAGGTCCAATCTGTGTTGCCCATGTTCCCGTGGGTGTGGGACCATCCACTAGAGCATGGTCAACATATCAGGGACCATAGCTTTAAAGAAAGCTGTCAATCTCTCCCCCAGGAGCCACTGTTAATAGACCCTCAGCTAGGGGTGGAGATTCCACGCTGGAATGCTGACCGGCTCGATCTCATGCAGATCTGGTACAAGCAACCATACCTGGTGTGAGTTCATGAGTGCTCTGGTCCTGTGGTGACCAAAAGCTACTGTTGGGCCCTGGACTCCTTGAACTCTGGTGCTTACAGTCTTCCACCCTTTCTTCTCTGATAACCCTGAGCCTTGGTGTGTGTGTGTGTGTGTTTTATAGATGTCATTTCCTATATTAAAGGGGCTCACTTGTGAGGTAAGGTTAAAAAGAACTAATCTATACTTGAAGGAGGTACCTTGATAGCACTGAATAATCTTGAACAGGTCACTGAACCCAGGAAACTCTTATTTTCTTCAGTTGAAAGAAATGTATTGTTCCCTGAGTTGGGAAGTAGCCCGGTTCATATGTTTTAAAATGATTTATAAACTGAGATGTTTGAGCTCAAGTGTAGGGAGAAGGGCCCAGGACTAGGTTTTTCACTCCCTACCGCCATCTTGTGTCCACGTTGCTGCTCCCAGTTTAGCAACCAGCTATTGAAGGCCATAATGTGAAGAAAACAGAGTTTTGGGGAAACTACTGTCTAATTCTGATAACCCAAGCAGGCTTGGCCACAGGGAAAGAGAGTTTTCAGTAGTATAATGTTAAATCTGTGAGGATTAACACTGGATAAGGTTAGAAAACCAAGTTCGTTGAGAGTTAATGTCAGGGGCTGCCGGGAAAGCCCCAGGGGAGGGCAGAGATATGTTCGGACTGCTGTATGCCCCAAGCTTTTATAGATAGGAACTGGGTATGATGAGGGATGGAAGCAGATGGGTAGAAAGGAGGCAGGAGAGGAGCCAGAGTCTCGGGACCATGGCCTGAACTGTAATCTGGTGTACTAATATCTGATCTCCTATCTTGGTAGGATATACTACCCAATTTGATGGTACAGGAAATGAACCCCACTTCCAACAGTTGGTAGTGGAGATAATGCATGGCTGCCATCTTAGACAGAAAACACAGATCTAAGCCAGGGAGTGGGGTAGGGGCATATTATTAAAATTCTGAGCGGGATGAGAGACCTGCAGGCATAAAACCATTAGCTCAGGGAAGCCAGGGCTCTTATAAACAATGAAAATGTGCCTTGTGACACACAGGCAAGCCTACAGGTTCAGGATGGAAAACAAAGTTGAAGGAAACGTAGAGGTCAAAGGTCTTCTAGACATCTGAATGGGACCTTGGGACAATCCAGGAAGACCCTACTGGCCGCACTCCAATTCTGGCCCTGCCCTAGTTACAGAATCACACTCTGACTTACAAAAAAGTTGTACTGGATTTTTGCCTTAAGTCTGTCCTTAGAGTTGTTAGCTGTGAACTGTAGCTCACACCAAGCTTTGTTAATACATGTGTGTACGTTCATATGTGTATGTGTATGAATGTACTTGTATGTGTGCCCACATGCACATGGAGGCCAGAGGACAAGCTTGGGTGTCAGCATCCGAAAGGCCACCTTCTTTGAGATGGTGAGCGCACTAATTAGGCTAGACTGCGTGGCCAGTGAACTCAAGGTATCCTCCTGTCTTCTCTCTGTGCGAAGGGCTTGAATTCAGGACCTACCTCATGCTTTGATGGCAAGTGCTCCTATCTGCTCAGCCATCACCCCAGCCACACAATTTTAGAAGAACCTCACCTACTTGTTTCTTACTTTGAAAAATTCCACGGCAGTGTTCTGAGTCACTGGAGGGCTTGGGTGAGGCTCAGCCGCATAGTAGACGTGATTTGCTCTGTGGTTTGTTCCACTCTTTTAGAATAGTGATTATTACTTTAAAATGTATTTTTTCTTTTTTTTTAAAAAAAAAAACCTTGACTTCAAAAAAAAAAAAAAAAAGAACATCCTGGATTAGAGATGGTCCTTAGTTGGTTGGAAAAGGGCTTGCATAGCATGTGCAAAGTTCCAGGTTAAATTGCAACATTTCCTACAACAGGCATGGAGATACATACCCACTATCTCAGACCTATGGAAGCACAAGGATAAGAAATTCAAGGTCATCCTTGGCTATACAGTTAATTATAAGCCAGCTTGGCCTACATGAGACCCTATCTTACAAGGAGTGGAGGAGAAAAGAAAGCAGAAGGGCCACACCATCAAGATTGCTCAGCAGATTGCGTCTGAGTCTGATGACCAGAGTTCAATCCCGAGGAGCCGCGCGGTGAAAGGAGGAAAACCAACTCCCACGGATGCTTTTTGACATTTACAATTAAGCCCTGGCACCTGGGAACCCACACTACCCCCCACATAAATAAATGCAATAAAGGATTTCAAACAATGAAAAGAAAAAAATACCCTAAGAACCAGTGCTTGGATAGGATGCAGAAGGATGGGTAGAAGGGCAGAGGTGGGAGCTGGGAAAGTGAGTGGGTGAGCGGGGTAGGTGTTGATCCTAAGATGCTTGCTGTCTCATGCTACAGGAAGCCGGGCAGGCACCAGTCACAAACCTCAGACCTGAAGATCATCAGATGTGAGATTTTGCACGTGAAGGTTAGGGCTTAAAGGCTGACTGTGTGGGGTTCCTCTCCCAAATGGATCAAGTTCCATGATCTTCCACTGACCAAGCCTTGGTTTTTATCCTCATTTTAAAATCTCTGGGTACTGCTGGTTCATTGAAAATTTTGGAGCAAGATTTTGAATCACTGTCCTGAGAGGTGCAACTCAATGATTCTCTGTATTTCCAGCTGAGATGTCCTTTACTGGGGCAAGGATTTCCCACTGTCTTCCCGCAGTGATATGGTGGCTTTGCTAGGGGACAAATTCTGAAGCATCACCTAGCAGCAATCCATTGCTAACGTGGTTTGTATCTCACCACTGATGAACAGGAACGGTTTCATGGCAAAACTCTTACAAATAAGAACATTTATTTGCCTTCTTCTCATCCCCATTCCTTTCTTCTTGTCCTCCTTTCCTCACTAATTATGGTTGTTGACCTCATTTGTTGCGTGAAAAGCATCTTTAAAAATAGAGGTGTCCTCTGTCCTCCCTAAAAGATACGTGAACAAAGACGCTTCTCCCACCCTCCTCTTGGATGTGTCCCATGATGGCACTTTGCTGTTCAGATTACGGGGCACAGGTTCCACTCTACAATATTTTAGTGACTATTACAGAGAAAGTCCTAAGAGAGGCGCCATCTCTGGATATCCTATGAAATATTCAGAGCCCAAACCAGTCTCTAAGTCCCAATAGCTCTGTCTGAAGCAGGAGAATTGACCACACTGTCTTTGAAGGAAGAAGTTAAAAAAACATATCCCAACTGGATACCATTATAAAAAAATGTGTTCCATCTTTAGGCTGGTAAGATGACTCCGTGGATAACTATGCTTGCTGTGCCAGCTTGAGGACCAGAGTTCAGATACCCAGTACCCACATTAAAGCTAGATGCTGCCACACACACCTCTAATCCTAGTACTGAGGCGGAAGTAGGAACATGATCACTGAGGCTTACTGACCGGCCTGTCCATCTGAAAAGCTGAAAGGGTTTTATTAAGAGACTATGCATGTCTCGAAGAAGTAAGGTGGAGAATAATAGAGAAATTGACTTCTTCCGGCCTCTAGGCCTGTTCCCACACACCGTGCACAGGCACACATATACCATACACACCGTACACATACACACAGAAAGTATCCACTCTCAATGAAAGTGGTGTAATGTGGATGCTAACCTCCGTTTCTTCTTTTACCTGGTATTTGTTTATTTGGCACTTTCTTCCTAATGGACATTGCACGTCTTCACTGTTGAGGTTCAAGGACATTGAAGGTCTTCATTGTTGAGATGCAAGTGTAACCTGCACCTGATACGAACAAGGTTATTCCAAGATTCCACAGTCATGGACCGAACGTAACACAGTGGCCTTAGGCACTTAACATCAACTTTTGACTACCATTACCGACATAGAATGTGGTCGTTTTATTTCCTTTTCAAAGGTGGTGAGTCTTGGGAAACTGAAGGTAAAAAGGAAGAAATCAAGGGAAGATTAGCATTGGGAGTGAAATAGAATAATTATCTCTGATTATTTAGAATTTGCTAAGTTGCAACCCGGTGATGATTTCACCTGGGTGGGATAAATTTTAGGTTCCCATAGCAATTGCCCTCAGTTTCTAACTATGGGCGGTAAGGGATGTGGATGGGAGATTTATAAACCAAAGTACCTATACTCTCTTTGGTGAGAGTCAGTTTGGAGAACTGACTTCAACATATGTGTGCTTAACATTTGGCAGTCTGCCCATCTTTGCTAAGGCCTTCTTTCATCCTTGGATATTTAGATAACTGTCCATACAGAAAATAAGGTATAAACTGAATCTTTGTTGCAAAGGCAATTATCAAATTAAAATATTTCATTAAGAATAATCTTAACGTCAGAGGCCGGGAAGACGGCTCGATGGTTAGGAGCACGTCGGTCTTGCAAGAGGACCCATGTTCAGTTCCTGACCCCACCCCAGGCACCTCACAACCATCTGTATCCTCAGTTCCAGGGTATCTGATGCCCTCTTCTCGCCTCCATAACACTACATGCACATGGTACACAAATATTCCTGCAAACAAGGAATACATAAATACAATATAAAAAAAGACCTTAATGCATAGCTCCTATCATATATGTTTTTTAAAAAAGTGGAACATGTTATATATGTGAGATCTTCTGTTTCTAGAAAGCTCTAAGAATTGACTACCCTGTTTCTGCAAATCATATTAGCTTGAGTCTACCATAGGGCTGTCAGGTTTAGCAATAAAAACACAGAACACCCACTTCAGTTTGAATTTCAGGTGATAAACACATTTTTTTAAAATTATCTTTTGAAGTTGGCACACAAAGCAGTGAGTTTCATTATATCATCTACATGCCTATGTATCATTATACATTGTTCTTTTTTCAACTTTATTATTACCATTGTGTGTGTGTGTGTGTGAGTGTCTGTGTTTGTGTGTGTGTGATGTGTGTGAGTGTGGGTATGCTTGTACAACAGCATGCACACTGAAGTCAGGGCACTGCTTTGGGGACTCACTTCTCTTTCCAGCATGGATCAGGTGGCCAGGCTTTGCGCAAGCCTCTACCCACTGAGCCATTGCACCCCTGTTATATTTTCTTCTTATTTGTCTTCCCACCTCTGACCTCTCCCACAGCCCCTGTCCAGATAGGGAGCATTGCACACTAGTTATCTTACTATATTGTCTCTGCATATACTAGTTCTGGAGTATTGGACAGTCATAATTAGGGATCACTGTAGACCCTTTGCCTCTTTTCTCTAATGATTTCCTACCATTAAAATAAGGCATACATGCCACCTCTCAGACCTAATGACCTGGACATAAAAATAGCTTACACAGAGAAGGAGAAATTACAGAGGTTACACCACAGGGCATGGATGCCATATCTTCCCATCCCCTGGGTATGGAGATCTTCCTGTTAAATCACAGATGGTACCCATGGACTTCCTGAGCTGTTCACCTCGGCAGTCTTCAGAGACTACTGAATTCCTCAGTAGAGCTCCTGCCTCAGCGCCTGGAACTTAACTTCCATGGGGATTCCATCATTTTAACTTGGACCCACTCCAAACCTACCTAGCAATTAAGCTGGTGATTCAGGCTTTATGAAGTATAGACTTGATGGCATAACATAAGAAATGAAGTCCAGGGCCAAAAACAGAGAGACTCAGAGAGAATCACTGGGAATGTTGGCATAGAACATGCATTTAAAACACTGCTCTGCCATTGTCTTTGCAATTAAACAGCAGAGATTCCTTTCTTTCACATACACTGAGGGCTGAACCTAGAGCCTCACAAATGCTTTGTTACTGAATATATCCCCAGCCCTCTTTCTGTTCCTTTGAGACAAGGTCTCACTCTGTAGCCCAGGATGGCCTTGAGTTCACCCTATAGTCCAGGTTGATCTTGAACTCACTCTGTGGCCTCACTCAGGGCCTGTACTTTTCCTTTCTCAGCCACCCAAGCCGCTGGGATAACATGCCTGTACCACCAGGCCCACCTTTAAGTAACGTTAAAGTCTATGGGGCTCTGTACCCAGTCCAGCCGGGATGGATCTCATCCAGGTTCTGTTTGTTGCTGTTTTGGTATGATACTTTCCTAGAAAGAATAAACTGAAAATCCTTTGTGTATCTGTGGTCCTGAAATAGGCCTAGGAAAGATTATCATAACTGGGAAACCATTAGCACACCGTAACTTATTTTTATAATAAACAGCCATGGGAAAATACGGAAAGTCAACCCCAATGAAACCTACAATCTGCAGATCAGAATGGCTGGAGTTCCACCCTCAGGTCTTCAGTGGATGAACATCAAGTGAGACAAGCCCTTTTAATTCTTCTATTAAATCTAGTTTTTAATAACATGCATCCTGGAAGAAGAGCTGATATTAGCATCCTTTCCTGAGAAGATGCCTACTCCCAGACCCTGTCTCAGATTCAGGATAGTTAAAGAGTCAGATCCAGCTACGGCAGGTGAGTCTTCATTCACCCCTTTTCCCTGCAAGGCACAGTTGCCAAGAAAGGGACTAGGCAGAGGCTGGGTCTGCCAGAGACCTTTTTATTCGGAAAAGTCCTGCCATGCTGTCTCTGTCTATATTTGTTTCACATATGGAACATCAATGGCATCCAGCAAGGAACCATGGGCAGGGAGGAATATGCCAGGCAAAGGCAGCTGCTTAAGTGACCTCTTCATCTGCATTCCTATGTCTCTGGCAACTCTGCTTGTGGCCCACTAGCTCCTAAGCTGAACTTGCAAAGACCTAGACGTGACAGAAGACCTGAAGGAAGATGGTTCCATCAAAGCTGGTGTTGCAATTGCTCTCTCTAGCAGCTGGATTCAGAGTTCATCAGCAGGCTGCCAACAGCCATTAAAATTGGAACAAAGGGGGAAAAGAGGCAGGAAGCAGGGAGGGAAGATGAACATCAACTTCTCTCATGTGGGTACTGTAGGAAGGTTGGTCAATGGAGAGGTCACTCTTAAAGATTTGGGTCTGACTGTTTGACAGCAGTCCCTCCTGCCACCATCATTCCTTTATAGCTGCCGTCTCTTTCTTACTTAAAAAAAATAGATGTATTTATTTTAGTATATGTGTATATACATATGCGTCTGTATGACTATATGTGCACATGTGTGCAGGTGCCAATGGTTTCCAGAAGGTGGTTTCCAATCGCTTGGTGCTGGTGTGGCAGGCATTTGTGAGCTGCCTGACACGGGTCCTGGGATTCAAACTCTGGTCCAGATGATGGAGCAGCAAGTGCTCTTCATCTCTGAGCCACCTCTCCAGCCTTTCACCCTTGTCTCTCTGATACCCGTCACTCACTGTGACAAAGCTATCCAGGCTTTATCAACTTGTCACTATGGTCCGTCTGCTTTTGCAAGGAGAAAAAAGAGACCTCTTACCCCAGACACGTGGTTGAAAATGTAAAACAGAATCTCCCGCTTCCATGCCATTTGACCAGGGGAAGAATTACCCCACTGCCTCATGGCCCTTGTGTTTGGGGTGCTTTTCTTTAGAGAGTTCCAGGTGCCTTTGCACTCAGAACACATGGACTATTTATGAGGCAGTGTCGTCCCTGTTTATAGGGGATCTGCTTTCTTTCTTTCTCTCTTGAAGAAACCTGTTATTCAGTGGGCTATAAAATGGAAAATAAAGATCAGAGGGGGTGGAAATCATATAATGTACCTGGGTAGAAGCCTTGGAAATCTCCCATAAAATGCAAGACATTTAGAAATTTGCACCCTATTATTTCAGCAGGGCTTGTGGGGAGTCTCTCTCCCTGCGGTCCTTCTGCCTTTGTCTGGGACAGCTTGGTAATCTGATGGTCTCTCTTCCATCATGTCTGCTACTTTGCTAGAGGAAGGAGAGGCAATGAAGGTCATGAAATTTTGCTTTCCTAGTTAAAATCACTTTGAAGTACACCAAGATGTTGGGGTTCCATATAGACTCCAGCATGGCTTTGATTTCCAACAGCCACCCTTAATGGCACGATTTGCTGGTATTGGTACAGAAGGTAGATCCTTCTCCCATAAACCCATGCAACACTTACGTAATGGTGTTCCCCTGAAGCCTTGCTTATCCTCCATTCCTCCGCCCACAGCCTCTTTTAGCTGTGTTAGGTAGACTTTGGGGATGTCCTGGGTCTTCTAGCTAATCCTATCACATTTGTGTTCTTGTCACTACTTTTGACCAGGTAACAGTGGATTCTCCTACAGCCTGCTCATTCGCCCTGGGATCATCTGCTCTCCCCATCCTCCTTAGGTCTTCCTGATGCCATGCTGTTTTAAAACCTGGTGTTCAGAAATAGACTCTCAGCAGGAAGGTCAGGTTGGTGGGCGAGGTGGCCAGACACCAGCCCAAGTGGAGTCAAAGCCACTGTTCCCTTGTCCCTATGTGCCACTTTTCCTTTCTGTCCTCTTCGCTCACCACTCCCCACACACACCCGGAGAACAGCAAGCCCCCACATTCTGTGTCTATCTGTGTCTAGCAGAGCTCAGAGGAAAAGTTGAGGTCAACACGGCAGCTTTCCTCTGAGGCAAACAGATGGCGAAGGTTAAGTGACAGCTCTCTGACTGCCTCTTGTGAAGTAATTGGAGATAATTTGTATTTTGAATCAGAACTTGACCATTGTCAGAAGGGAAGGGGGTTAATATAGAAACGATTTTACATGAGCCCCTGTTTCTTAGGACACCCCCGCCCCTTACTGTCTCTCCCTCCGGTCCCTGTCTCTTTAATCTTTGCTCCAGGCTATGGGTAGGATTGTCTCTGGGCTCTGTGTGCCTCATTTTAGGCCATGGCTGTTATGAAAGCCAACGAAGCTTATTAAGGACAGTGAAAATCTCTTCTACTGATGCATTGTTGTTTTTCCTGAGGTCCAATTAAAGCCACACATCCCAAACCAGACCTTCCAAACCCCTAGCTTCTCACCTAGAACCATTTGCAAACAAATGCCCAGGCTCCTTCCTTTCTGCTTCTGACACAGCGCACAGTGGCAGAGCGTTTGCATTCAAGAAGGGGCCATGCTTGTCTTCCACCGCCCTCCGTTCACCCTCTCCAAATACTTCAAGACAATTTATTTTAGTTTCAAAGCCTGGCTTTGGGGGCCCCCTCCGTGTGAAGTGTGGTATTGTTTACCTTCGGACAGCTGCCTTTCAAATACTTTAGAGGACCTCCTGAAACCCCACTGGGGAAAGTCAAGGGAGAGGAAGAAAGCACCGGAGAAGCAGGAAGTGTTCACATGCTCCAGAAAAACAAGACAAAACAAAACATAAAACCAACAAAAACAAAAACCCTTTCTCTTTTTCTGCTCTTGTCACCGATTCTCCCAGAACCAACAGGTTGTTGTCATCACTGTTGCTCTCTCCTTATTTTTCTTCTTTTCCTTCTCTTCCTCCTCTTCTTCATTTTTTTGTGGGCGCACATGTACTTGTGTGTATTTAGGCCAGAGGTTGACACCAAATGTCTTCCTCCATGGCTCCCCTCTTCCTCGAGGCAGAGTCTCGGTGAACATGGCACTCACTGACATCACACAGTCCAGGGGATGCATGTGCCCCATAAATCTTTTGTTTCTGCCTCCTGAGTTCTGGGATTGCAGGCTGACCATGTCATCTACCTGGCTTTCATGTGAGCCCTAAGCATCCTCAGACTGGCAGAGCAAACTATTTCACCCCCAAACCATCAGCAGGTTCTGCAAGGGAACAGGCAAAGAGGTTGCATGTTACTATTAATGCTCTACTTTGGGAGAAACCTGGGTACAAAAGATGCTCCCTGGAAGAGGTGACCACAGTATTAATCTGACTCACAATTGCACCATCAGGGAATGAGACCTTTGGGAAAGGACTCACAGCCTTGATCCCCTTACTGGCTGGACATTAGCTTACTGTGTACAGTTGATGAAGACAGAGAATCTGTGCCTGCAAAGATACACACTTTCCTGTGAGTTGTGGTACTCAAGGGATGCTGGTCAGCCAAAGCAATCACCTTTATGTCTCCTGTTCCGTGATGTCAGCCCAAGAAGAGAAATCTGACCACTGAGCAAATGAAATGAAAAACTAGTCTTATATATGTGGAAACCTGTAAAGCAAGAAATTAGTACCATCAGTCATAAAATGAATCTCAATACAATAGCTGATATACTATATTAAAAATATAGATATATGTTACCCGTATATATTTTATGCATATATTAATGCATATATTTTAAAAACACAAGCTTTATTCTGTATCATCATAGAAAGTTTCGGTGCCCAGAAGCCAGAGAGGAGAAGAGAGCGTGCAGATTGAGGTCTGTCTGTAACACATGTCGGCACAATTTATAGCAGAAGTGCTGAAAGCCATATTTGTTTTATCATATACATCTGGTTTATTATAAAGCGCCTGCCCCTCCCCAGCACTAACTTGGAGAAAGGAAAGAGTTTGTCATGTTATTCCTCGCTTTTTCTTAACCACCCCATAGAAATGGCCACAGAATCTTCAGAGGCAATTCAAGTACCTCCGCGGCTTTCATCAGATGTTCCCTCTACAAGGGAAAGGGGGAAAAAATCGTTCTATCTTTTTATTTTTACTTTGCTTTAATCTTATTTGATGATGTCTCAACAGGCTGGGACATGCTTCCTTGGATGGCAATTTCGCCACGCCATATGTGTCTCTCACAAGATAGCAGACTGAGATGAATCTTGGCAGGAAGAGAACTAAACACATCGACAAAGAAAAGAAAAAAAAATTATTTACTTAACTCCCTGTTGCCTGCATGCATTTCCCCTTCGCAGAGACTCCTGGCGCAGCGCTTCAGACTTGGTTTGCTACAAACAATTGTGTGACGCGCAGTTCCCCCATTTATCATGTTTTCCTCATCACCTGCCCTAGTTCTCCTGAAAACGCGCATTAAGCATTTCAGTGACCATGGAAAGAGACAACCCGGTTCTCCCTAGGCCCTCGGTGCTGGAGAAGCAGGAAGCCTGCCTCTAGAAGTAGCACCAAGCCTGTGCCCCCCCTTCCACTTCCTTAGTGATGGCAGAGCTGGTGCTGGTCAGGTGTTGGAGGGGGTCCTCTGTTCTGCCTGATTTGATGTGGAACTCAAGTTTAGAGTTTTCTCTGCCATCGTTAACAGGTGACTGTGATCAGGCTGGGTGGCATCTGGTAGGTTCCTAGAGCTGTCAATTAAATAGAAAGAAGTTATTGCCAGTGACATGGAGTTGACCACTGGTTTGAACTATATTGTAAAAGGGTCCTGATATATCAGACTTGCCTTGTTTATACCACAAGGGAACAGAGACTGATTTAAAGATGACATCAGAACCCTGGTATGAATTCTTTGGTCGTCATAAATGGGACTGGTGTCTGCTAGTTGCCATGTGTTAGGGCCATGGGTACTCAAATGCTTGATGATAATACTGAATCCGTAGAACGTGTGCATATGTATGTATAAGAGGAATAATACATTTCATATTTTATTATGCATATTATAAAGCATTTAATGATACTGTTTCTTTTGGAGAATTACTGACCTTCTTGTGACCTCTAGTGACCTGTTGTGAACTGCAGCTCAGAGAATGATGAAGTTCAATGAGCCATTTTGAAATGTATTGTGATTTAGGGGCTGGGGAAATGGCTTGGAGGTTAAGAGCACTTGCTGCTATTCCAGAGGACCAGAGGTCTGTCCAGTGCGGCTCCCATCTTCCTGTCAATCTGCTCAACAATGCCTATGACTCCAACTCCAGGGGACCCAACACCTTCTACTGGTCTCAGAGCACACCTACACACAAGTGGCATAGACACACATATTTGAGTGTGGACACACACACACACACACACACGCAAAATCTTTAAATTCATTGCCATCTAGATGAACTCCAAAACCAAATCCAAAATATATAAATAACTGCAACCAACTCTATTTTGAAGAGAAAAAGAAGCTAGAAACCCAGATGCCCTCCAACTCCTAAGTACCAGTTTAGAGCATGTAGAGGCGTTGTGTCACTGGGAAGCACCGGGTTTAGTGTGCTGTTGGAGCCCAAGGGCTGCCGGTCCATAGCTCTTTAACCTTTGGATTAGATCTGTAGGACGTGTGATTAGGATAGTGAAAACATTGTAACAAAGGTCCTTGGAGGATAGCATTTCCCTAGAACATGGAGGCTGTGGTGTGAAGGGGACTCTGAAGAGGAATCTTGGCTGCTGAGAGTAGCCGGTGAGTTGAGAATTAGTTGCCTTCAATTGTCTGTGTTGACTGGTACTTGATGTTCTGAGAATCTCTTGGGCGGAAGGATCAATCATCTAAACGGTGACGTAAATACAGCATGATGAGCAGCTATCTGCTGTTCTTTTGCTCCTGGACAAAATGCCTTCCTTCGCTCTGTTATTCTCACATCCTCAAAGAACAGAGTTCTGAGAATCCCAGGCTCTCAGTTCTCAGAAAAACACCCAAGATGCTGTGGTCATGAGGAGCCCATCCTGCTTCTCTTGGTTCTGCTGCGAGAATGCTATCTGTGCCGAGGAAATTCAATATTAATATGGAATTGCAGCTTCTGTGTAAAAAAAAAAAAAAAAAGTCGAGCTGACTCCATGGCCTTAGTGGGTCTCATGTCTTTTGCCCTTTTCTCTGGAAATTTACTGTCAGATCATTTCTGCCTGCCATGGCAGCGTTTGTGTGGATTGCAGAGTTAACTGTTGGATGACCTAATGGCATGCTTACACTGGGTGCTAAACACATGTGTAGGGGATAGTAAATACACCCATATCTTAATTGATATTTCCTTGGTTTTTGCAAAGTAAAAGGAAGAGGTGGGAGAAATTACTGGAAGCATGGTAGAGAAAGAAGGTTCTTGGCAATGAGGTCATTTCCCTTTGGTCTCACTTCCTACTAAAAACACCAGATTGCCCCATTAGAGGTGTCAGAATAATGCAGTTTATTGCTTGAGCTAGGGCTTTAGTTAGAAGTCTATTTGGGTGGGTGGAAGATGTTGCTCTTTGTGCAGTTTTTCTCTTGCTTCCTCCCTTCCTTTCCCATCATCCTCCCCTCAATATATACCCCACAACAAACACACTCATACGCTCATAGACATCTATGGCGGGATGATTTATGTGCCTTCAGCATAAGCCATCAGATGGGGTTAACCAATGTTAACTGGTTAATGCTGAGAGTTGTAAATAGGAATAGAGGATAGGAGGAAATGCCAGTTGAACACTAAGGAAAAGAAGAAAATGGCTGACCACAATGGCTCATGACTGAAGTCCTGGCTATTTGGGAGGCTGAGGCAGGAGGATTGCTTGAGCCTAGGAATTCATTTGAAGCCAGTCTAGGTTGTACAGTGAGATGCCTTTTCCCCATCTAAGCAATAGGTCAAAATAAAAGTATAAAGAAAGAAAACAAGTGCTAGAATGACTTCTATAAAGTACACCGAATTATGCACACACCCCCTCCCCGATCATTCAAAGTCTCTGAATTCACAAAAAATCTCAGCTCTGGGAACAGGATGTGACAGAGCAGGGTGTGGGTGGGTGTTGTAATGTATCCAATTTCTCCAGAATGAAACAGTGCTTAAATCGATTTGGAAATGAGATGTAATCTGCATGGTTTGATAAACCAACTCCTTTTTAGCAGAAAGGATTCTGAATTTTAGCAGGCGCAAAAGCTTTCAAACACATTAGGAGACAAAGCCTATGAACTCTGCAAAGTCTCTGAGGTTTGGATAATGCAGAGGAGACAATGAGAACCTGACATTCAGCCCGCCTCCCTCACCCTTGGTTAAACATATCTCGCATCTGCTTCCTCAGTGTTTAGAAGGGTCACTAAGCACTTCAGGGACCACTTTGTCCTTTTAATTAGATTTTTACTTTTAAGATAAAAATAGGTGTGTAATTTGGTCAAATTAGTCCATTTGTGGTAACTTGAAAAAAAACACTTAATTATGTATTTAATGATAGTGGTTGTTCAAAGAATGCAAGGTGTGGAGTACGTGTGTCTGTGTGTATGTGTATGTATACCAGGGGGTGTCTTAAATGATCCCCTCTTTTCCCCTTCCAGTGCAGTGTCCTGGAAATCTCAGGAGGGACCCTGAGAAGGTGTGAAAAGTAGAGGGGAAAAAAACAGCGTAATACCAGAAAAGCTGCTCTGTGGAACCCCAGGTCCCAGGGCTGGCAGGAAAGGAGAAAAAAGTAAACAGTAGCAATGTCTCATGTAACAGGAGATTTGGGTGTAATTTGTTTAAATAGCAGCAATAATGATTATTAATTCACCCTTCCAATGCTAACAAAGACCCGGGTTCTGTTAGTTTGTGCTTTAGATTCATTTCCAAGCTCAAGTTTATTTTAGGCTAATGCTCCTATCAATGGGAAATGCAATTAGCTTTAGCTCCCCCCTTCCAAATATATAGATAGATTTGATATTTGCCAATCCTGGATAAAATGCTTCCCTTTCAGACCAGTGCTGGAGAAACATGGTTCTCCCCAGCTTTCTCTTTGTAGACTTCTTCTCCACTTTACTGGGAAACAATAAGGAATTCTTTTTGTTCTCTGCCACTGAAGGTGTAACAGACATGTTTTGAAATACCTGCTCTATAGAAACGGTGCTTAGAAGAAAGAGAAGAATCAAAGCGAGAAATAAAATTACAAAATGCTAGAACTGGACCTCTTCATCTCCAATTTGCCTGTGCCCCTCATTGTGGCAAAACTTTGGGAAGGGTCCTGGTGGCTTGTTGTCGTTTTTTGATGGTGTAACCTTAAAAGTAGTTTTAGCTGTACTTTATCTTGCTTGGTGTAAAAGGGACAGACTCCCTGGAGGCCCGGGCTGCAGGGACCCCTTGTGTTCTCTGAAAGGCCACAGGGTTGGAGGGCTGCTGTCAACAGAGGCAGGCTCCAGAGCAGGGTCCAGCTTGTCCTGTCTAGTTCATTGTCCACTCCATCAAAGGGTCTAATGGTCAGCAGAGGAGGCTAAATGTCTCCCCCGTGACCTGACATTAAAGGAGTGGACTGGTTTAAGTGTTACTGAGGGTGTCGCGGAATGATTCGGACGCCAATACCCGTTTCCCTCAATGAGCCGTCATTTGGGCATGACTTCATACGGCTTTGCCCTGACACAGCCCATCCCCGAAGTGCTCCTGGGGGACTTTCCTTCACCTCGGAGACCAGCAGACAGCCCGCTGATCAATGCCCCTTGACAACAAGTGAAACCATCACCTCTTTCCTCACCCCTCCACCCTGTGTGCTTTCCAGCCCCTCGCCCGTCTGGCCAGCTCGAAAATGATAAAGATAAATTGTTTTATCTACACATAGAGGTTGACACGGAGAAAAGATAGGGGAAGGAGGAGACCCACCCAGTTTGTGTAGAGCCTCAGATTCCAGCTCTCTGCTTCTCATGTAATTTTGATGGGAGGGAAAAAAAATCAGACAGTATATCCAATGTAGAGCTTGAGTGATCCAGCGGGGGAAACATGTGAAATCGTGAATATTTTCTGCTCATATATAAGAGCACCTATAAGCATGAGCTCTGTGGATGTTAAGAAGACATGAGGCATTTTCTGTGTTTGGATTGGGATTTTTTTTTTGGACCAAACCATATGCATTGGAAATAAATATAAATCTTAAGGTTTTTAAGAAACTGTGTTTTTCAAAAAGGAACCCAATGTCATGATATTTTAGAAAGATCTTTAATAAAAGCTTTGAAATGCTTTTGAGGAAGATTTCCTGCAGGGTTCTAAAATAACCATTTAAACCAAATACACCCCTATGTATTTGGATCTGAAACAAAACTCAAGAAGAGAGAAAACTGTAAAATATTTTCTTCTTTTCATAACCGTTGTTTACTTCATGACTTAAAAATGAAAGCCAGGGACCCTATAATAATAGCCAAGAAAGAAATATGAGGCACATAAAAATATGGATAAAATATTTTAAGTTTATTTGAAATGCTCGGTAAGTGAATTAAAATGTTTGGGGTTATTCCCCACTCTAACAATAATGTGATTTTTCGTATTGTTTTTAATGAAATATTTCTTTATTGCCTAATTTAAAAATTGTTTTCTTTCAGGCAGAAAAGCAAAAATAAAAAAATGTTAAACTGAAAGTCACACTCCTCATCTGAAAAGCAGGCATATGCCTACATATTTAAAAGAAAAAAGTATATCAAAAGACATTTTGATTTCCAAGTTCTTCCTTTTGAACTATTTCAATGTCCCTTTTGTAATTTCTGAGAAGTGACTAGATTCCATCTCTGCTTTTTTGCAGCCAAATACTTGCTTTCATAGTTTTGGCTACTAAGAACTGTCTCGACTCAAAAAATTCTTTTCATTTGCTGTAGTGAATAAGGAGCATAAATCAATTAGTAAAGAGTAAAATAATTATGCTTTGATAAAGACTTATCATTGACTGGTGTTTTGAAATCATTTTATGCCTAATTTATTTACATAGCAATTCAGTAGCACACAACAATTTGCACAAGTTACCTTTTCCTTTTTGGGTTTATTCTTTTTTTTTTTCTTTCCTATTTTGTTTATACCTCTCAATAGAGCAGAGTAAATACATTGTGTGGAGTATGTTTCTGTTATTTCAAAAATATTAGTTCCTTAAAGATGATGTTTGGAAAAATGTACATCCTTTGTGGCATATCTGTAACAACAACAAAAAGTCCAAAACCAAATAAAAACAAAAAAAAAAATCAGAGAACATTTTGTTTTTTACAGACTAACATTAGTAACAAATCAATATCTCCCTTCCAGGGAGCATAATTATTTATTATGTAATTGCATTGAAAATATTAAAAAGAATTAGTCCTAAAGTGTCAAAAGTCAAGCTTAACAAATTTAAGAGCAATGAAACGAAAACTCAGTTAAGCACAAAAGGGTCCTTTTGAATTTCATGAAAAGCTATGCCAAGAACTGAAGAAGCCGGAGCCTGTGACTCTAGTATTTAGTTTATTAGGTCCAGCGCTTGTCTTCAAAGGGGGAGCACAGCCAAGTAGCAGTTAAGGATTTAGAGGAATTCGGAGAATTTGAAAGCTGTTTTTTTTTTTTTTTTTTGACCAAAATGGATTCCGTGTGCACACACTGATTTGGGATCTTTTTACTCAGCCGTTTGACTCTGGCTGTGTCTGTACATTTAGATAATTATGAAATTCCAAGTCAGGAAAGGTAGAAAAATCAAGGAGGCATGGGACCAAGCAGACGTTATCCATATTAGGAGAGGAAGCGCTAGAGTTCTCTGCTGAAGTGAGGGAGGGCAGGTGTGA
The DNA here is from genome assembly GCA_004026605.1 of Ondatra zibethicus. Taxonomy (NCBI): domain Eukaryota; kingdom Metazoa; phylum Chordata; class Mammalia; order Rodentia; family Cricetidae; genus Ondatra; species Ondatra zibethicus. Next base: position 13,875 of record PVIU01012835.1, on the reverse strand, counting down.
GCTTTCTCATAGTAAAGCAGCCTTTGGGGTGACTATTTGCTCGTACGCCAAGTTTTTCAGTGGTTTACAAGTAACCTTGGGCATTGTGTCTCTGATCACAAGTTCCTGGATCATCAGGAAAAGCCACATTCTCAGTGCATTTTGAAACAGGAGCTACAAGAATCCGGTGGGGGAGCTGCTTGAAGCGCCCCAGGGGAAGCACAGAGCCTGGGGGGAGCCAGGACTTGCCACCAGGGCAGACGCAGTTTGTGTCCATCAAGGACAAGCCCCTTTCTTGATTCAGGATTTAAATAAAGCTTTTTAGACTTGTGCTTGAATGAAAAGAGAACAGGGTACACTTTATGTTATGAGAACCAAATCCTATTCACCGTCAAGATTACCAGTGAAGACTGTCCACCCCTGTGGACCTTCCAACCTGCATTCTGTCCCCAGATGTACATAAAACCTGGTCCTAAGGTTAGGAAGGAGATCAATAAGGCTCTCCAGTGACCTGGTTTTGACAGGGGGAAATTCCTTGTCCCTGAAACCAGAGAAATAGTCAAAGAAAAAGAAATTTTCTGGAGGCTCAGAGAAAGAGAGTCTGAACTTGGAACAAAATAAGTGAAGTAGGATTTCATTTAAACGGGGTTATTACTTTCTTTTTATTAGCTCTGATTGTGCGGTTTTCTTTCTTCCTTCCCTTCCTTCCCCTCTCTCCCTGTTTAATTTAAAGGCAATTGGGTGGCATGGGGATCACTTTGTAAGTATGAAAATACGGTAGTATACTAGCAGATGTGCGGGAGGGGAGGGAATGGGGCATGTACCCTCACTACAAAGATCACTGGATTTTTACACAAAGAACAAATCTGTACGTCCTACATTGTCATTAGGATGGAAAGATTTCTTTTTCTTTTCTTTTTATCATTTCAATATAAAAAAGGCCCCCTCTCAGGATGAGGTTTCTGCTTTTGCAATGTTGGATATGTTATTATTATAAAACGTGGTTATATTCTCTGCTTCTTGCACTAACAATGGGGACAGGGGTAGGGGGTGGGTCGGAGGGGCCTGAAATGACAGAATGAGGGACACACAATAGCATGGCCGTGACTCTGAGCAAATAAATAAAACATGTGAATCGCAGTCTCTGCTGTACCTCCCGTCTCCCCCCTCCCCCCCCCAACTGTGATTAAATTTGCTGTGGTCATTTCCCAAATGTCTGCCTGATTAAAAAAAAAAAAAAAAAAAAAAGACCAAACGAAGAAGACCAAGAAGCTCCAGAAGCAGCCTCAGCCGGAGCAGCAGCACCCAGAGATGCTTCTCACACACGGTGGGTATAAGCGAGGACCCTTCCTGGGGCTCGCAATCTCCACTCCTGTCAATCATTTCTAAGGGCACAGACATGCGTGCCACTTTCATTAGCGAAAAATGCTCCCCATCTGATTGCTGTCTTCCTCCTACCCCCAAAAATGAAGAGGAAAAAAACCCTGTGAAACCTTGGACAACAATCCTGCCTGGCTAACAAACAACTATCCCCCAAATACCCCCAGCAGCCCACTACAGCCCTAGCCGTCTGGCTGGCGCTTGCAGACAGGATTTCTCATATTCCTTCCTCGAACACCAGCGGCTTCCCAGCAACCCACTGAATGCATAGGAGGGCGAAAAAGAATATATTTTAATAAATCGAGGGTGGCAGAGGGATGATTTGGGTTGTGGAGCCCTGTTCTTTAGTCCTATAAAGAGGTGAGGCTGTTGTGGGATAGGATGAGATGGGGGAGTTAATATTGCGAGATAATAGCAACTATGTTAATATCCGGAATTTTCAATGTAGCATAAGTACATTTTGTTTTTCCTTTTAGCACGATTTATAATTAAAGATTTTAATCTGGCTTCACATTGAGTTAATAAGCCCTTTGATTGATTAGGATTCATAAAAATTGCCATTTCCCGCTGATGCTTTGTGTTTCTGGGGATGCTCCTCTCAAAAGCTGGGTTAAGGTGAATAGGAAGCAGCCATTGTTCAGGCTGAGCTGGGCCAATTCTGGAAACTCCAAACGGCTGTATTCCGTTTGTCCTCCACAGTACCTTGTTGTTCAGCCAAATTAATGCAGATAGGATCAGCTGGGCTCCGGTTTAGCCAGTTTTAGGGGGAAAGTTCTTCTTTTTAAAATTTTAACCAGGAGTTCTGTATGCAGTCCTTTGCTTCTGTGCCGTGACCTGGGTTTTGGTTTATGCAAATAAATAAATAAATAAATAAATAAATAAATAAATAAATAAACCACAATGAAATCTCATCAAATTGATAAATAGAAATGTTAGGAACTGTTTCCGAGATAAAGGGAAGAAGAGTACAAAGTACATCCATATGGATGCGACAAACCCCAGAATGCTAAGCTCAGATTTTCTTTACAAAATTCAACTTCAGAAGCTGTGCGAGACGATAAATTACCCTTTTGCATTAATGGCCAATCCTGCAATATGTGGGAAGTGTCCTCCTTCAGCTAAAGGGATGTCTTAGAAATGTAAACACAAATGAATAAATAGGAGACAGAGAGAGAGAGAGGGAGAAGGAGAGAGGGGCGGGGAAGGCAGCCAGGCGGTGCGCTAATGCTATTTATCGAGTTAAATGATAGACCCTGCCACCCCATCCTTCCAAAACCAAACCAAAATTAAGAGCCAAATCAAGAAACAATGATAAATTCTGAGGAGAAGAAGAAAGACGGCGCATGTGAGCAGGAGCCTGTGATTTGAGATGTCCTGTCAGAAAGCCCCCCCCCCCGTCTCTGCAGCTTATTGTACCCTGCATGTCAGCGCGGGGGGGGGTGTAGGGGAGAATTCCCGTCCTCCCGCCCTTCCCTTGCTTATTTTTATCATGGGAAGAAAAAGTGGCTGCGTTCAGCTTCCTAAGGGCCTCACTGTGGGGACTGAATCACAGCAAAGTCCTTTTGTGTTTCTGCTTCTGAAGGGACCTGCTATTGTTGCATGCAGAGACCCTGGTGCAAGCAGTCGAGGGAGTGGGGCTGCTGCACAAACCTCCCCTGATGATGCTCAACTTTAGGGATCAATACTGTCTCTCCTCCCCTGTCATCCACCCTGATTCCTTGGCATGACTAGCATTTTTGTGTACTCTCATCACGACTCAAAAGGGGTCTGAATACAAATAGTTTTAGGGAACGTGGCAAAAACCCAGAGAGCTAAGGTGGCTTGGGGAAGTGTCGTCCCTCAGGTGGTGGAGGGCAGATGGTGATGGGTTGCCTCCTCTGCCACACCTTCACTCTGTGGCTCTGCCTGACGTTCATCTATGATATTGAAAACCATCTTGCTGGCTGTGTTTGTCAATGACATTGTTCTCAAAAGCACTTTGGGTCCCGGTCCCAACACATCCCGTCTCACGCTGCCACCCTTGGGTAGTCTAGTCCTCTTCTTCAGCCCCTTTCCCCTGAACTGTTTCCCCACTGTACCACACACACAGGCACAAGGTAGAGAGACACCAAACTGATGGGATGAAACCAGTGTGAGTTTCCAGCCAGACCCCAGTGCCCCAACCTGCCTGGGGAGTCCCTGCTGGGCCATCACTGACCTCATGAATTCCAGACCAGCAGACATGGTGGGTGGGCCTTTTAAACCTGATGGGTGAAGAAAGTGGACCCTAAGCAGGGGAAGCCTCCTCCCATATGAGCACACAGAGTGCACCTTAGTGCATTTATTTATTTTTTTTTAAGCAGGGAAGAAAGCAGGCCTGGCACACGCATTTGCAGCAACATGGAAATAAAATACATGTAAGGCAAACTTTCCCCTCCCCACTCCCCATTGCTGTTTCCCCCTAATCCAGGTCCCTGGGAATGACAGCAGAGAAGGAATCATTCCTGGTACAGTGTGCTCCATCAGTTAAAGGTACCTTTGAATGAATGTCAGCCCCTTTCTACCTTAGTGCCCGTCGATCGATGCTTCATTAGGACTGAATTGTCTTTTGCTCATGCAACCTTGAAAGTAGTCCCTTTAATTACCTGTGAGGAAGTCTGGAGATTCTCTCTCTCTCTCTCTCTCTCTCTCTCTCTCTCTCTCTCTCTCTCTCTCTCTCTCCATCTCTCTCCCTGTTCCCTTTTGCAGCAGAAGGGGAAGTGGGGGTGTGGAGACAAGGGTCATTCACATTTATTTACAGTCTGTATCCATCAGTCTTTGAGAGAGAAGCTGAAAGGAGACGGGAGAGTGGGGGCAGGGGTATTTGGACAGGAGGGGAAAAATGGAAAAGAAAGAAATATTGGACCCTGAGGTGAGAGGGCAGGGTTCAAGTCCAGACTACAGATCTATTGAAGAGGTTTCAGCCAGGCAGGCCTCCACTTGACTTTCTCATCAGCCGGCTTTATGGATTCTCAGTGGCTCCCCTTTATATCAGGGCCCCTTACATTTCCTCGATGCTAATTGCCAGGAGGTGCTAAGTGCAGAACCAGGCCCTGCCTGTGCCTTCCAGAACGCTGGGCCTGAAGGAAAAAGACTTGTTGGCTCAATGTTTTGCAGGGACCAGGGATGCTCAGTCCAGTTTAATCCCTCCCACAGAAACCCAAGGTTTTCCAAATAATTGTAGACCTAGCAAGGAAGGTCCTAGAAGAAAGTGCATAAATAATCCTGTTTGTTATGCTCTATTAAAAATTTAGAAAGATTTTTAAATTCAAGTGATAATCTGGTCATCCTGAGGGATAGGCTTGTATTTACTAGCCAGGCATCTTTACCTATTCAATTACGATGAGGAATATTCTAATGAAGTTATAACGCTCAGCTGAGGAATGATAATCACCTGAGTGAGTTCAGGAAGCACCATGTTGAAAAACACACCTGAGCAGACTGAGCCTCCTCCTAACGTGGTGATTCGGTGTTGTATATAGAACCTTCTTCCCGCTGGTCCCCTGGCACTTGGCAATATAAGGCTGAAAACTACAAAGCTCATCTGATTGTCTCTCCAGTGGCCATGTTTCCAACCTAGTGAGGAACCATGGGTCAGGAACGCATTTTCCCCAAAATTTACACAAGAGAGCAAAGATACATTGTTTTTTCCCTTTCCTGATTACACATCACACACACACACACACACACACACACACACACACACACACACACACACAGACACACACACACACAAAACATACACACACAAGAGAGAGAGAGAGAATCTGAAGGTTTAGAATCTTTGGATAAAATACAGGATGGCAGTTAAATTTGAATTGTAGATAAACAAAAAATTAGGTATTTACTATGAGTATATGGGATACATTTCTACTAAATAAATGCACTGTTTATCTAAAATTCAAATTCAACTGAGTTGCTTTAAAACAACCAGGAATACTATTTAAGTTTGACAGCTTATGCAGATTTCTCTTACCTCCAGACATTTCCTACAAACAACTGAAGATAATGATATCAACTCAGAATTCATCATCATGAAAGGATTTATTCAAATATTTTCGGATGTAGTCTTTGACCCTAAAAATGAGATGCTGCACTGTGTGCTGGTGTCCCTGCTTCTCCTTGTCTTCTACCTCAGTCTTGACATCTAAACTCCATCATTTTAAGGTTCAAGGGTTATAATGGACCTACCCACTCAGCTCAGCAACAGTATAAAAATGAAAGTGAATCAAAAAAAAAAACCCTTATGATAGCTGCCATTTTTACATGTTCAGTTCACACTGGCATCTCCCCCTTCCCCTTCTACTCAAGTGATATATCACCTGGTCCTGTCCAGGATGCATCCTAGGTGGGTGGGTCTAGCCCTTTGCAATCACTACCTCCACTCCTGTGTCTAAGCCCAGCCACAGCAGTGAGCCTGTCACCGTGGAGTGTGTAGGAGAGAGAGCATCCTGCCTTCCCAGGATTCAGTCTTAACTCAAGGAGCTGTGTCCTTGCTACATAGTAGTAAAAGAGCCATCATCGAACTTGGAGTGGGTAAAGTCCCTGCTGTACAAGCTCAAAGCTCCCAGTTCTAGCCTTGGAACCCATATAAAACGCTGACTGCAGTAGTACACATCTGTAACCCCATGATGGGGAGGTAGAGATAGAAGGTTTCCTGGGGCTTGCTAGCCTGCTAGTCTAGAGGAGCCAGTGAACTCCAGGTTGAGGGAGAGACTCTGTCTCAAAAAAAAAAATAAGGTGGTGTACTATTGAGTAAGACACCAAGACTTTTAGCCTCTTCATGCACAAATACATCAGCATACAAACATGAACATGTAAATACTTGCACACACCCACAGGGAAAATGATGATGGTGATGGTGATGACAAGGATGATGATAAAGAACTTCCAGGCAGGGAATCAGGAGACAGGACTGAGAAGGGAGACAAAGGAGGAAAGGAAGGGTGAGTGTGCAGAAGTACAAAAGATCTCTGTGCACCCATTGTCTCTGTGAGAAGCAGCGGGGATAGTAGGGTCCAGGCATCGGTCTCCCTACACTGGGTTCTCACATTTTCTCTTAGCTGGGAGTGAAAGGCCATTTTCAGAGCCTTTATTTAATCTTCAAAATAAATAGAAGAATTAGATTTCCAGCTATGTTTTTGACTGCATGTTTTTAATACTTCATGGAGTGGGGGGGATGAGGAGGAGGCCATATCAAATCCCACATAAATTTTCTGAGCCCAGAATAAATATTTATAAAGATGGGGTTGGGTTCCAGGGTATAGGTGGATGGAGGCTGGGCATGCAGAATGAGGCACCAGCTCAGGCTGACCTGATACTTTTGGCTAACTGCTGGGTGAACATGGACAAAGCTGTCAAATCTGAGGAGAAGAGAGGAAATGTGGCCTTTGAGATGTCTGCTCCCCTCTATCCCAGAAAGGACATGTTGTTTGCCTGGATCCAAAGACTGTTTACAAAGCATAGGCCAAACAGTTCATACCCACATCTAGGAGCTCAGGTTGACTCCCAGCCAAGTCAGCAGCCGCCGAAGCTGGCTGGTGTGTTTCTCTCTGTTCGGGGCCCACTGTAGAAAAGGATGGTGGTGGTGCTTCTGGTCTTGGTTGCAGTAGACATGTGTGCTTACAACACACCAGTGTCAGATCTGGAAAACAGTAAGAGATACGAAATATGATGGTGTTTTATAATAGTGTGTGCGTGTGTGTATGTGTGTCTGTGTGTGTCTATCTATTTCCTTCTCTCTCTCTCTCTCTCTCTCTCTCTCTCTCTCTCTCTCTCTCTCTCTCTCTCTGTGTGTGTGTGTGTGTGTGTCTTCTTGGGAGACAGGTCATGTGATTTCTCATGGGAGCAAGATAACTCTCTTCTTCCCCACTCCCCCTTTGCTGATAGTAAAATAATTTATTCTTTTATGCCTTTTTCACTGATAAAGAGGGAATGTCAGGGCATGGAATTTATTTTTTCTTAAGGAAATATTGATGGGATTAGAAAGTAGAGATTGAGGACTTTGGTATCCTGAAATACAAGAAGCATTTCCTCCATTTCTATCCTGTAAGGGAGCATGTTTACCCTGGAATTCGATGTGAGAGTATTTTCACTATTGGATGGAGATGAGAGTTTCACATGCATAGCAGACATTTTTGTCTCATAGGCACCCAGGGTTTCAGCTGGCCCACAGGGTGTTTCATGCAACTATCCCTTGGGGCCATAGAAATCCTCTCTCCTTGGGCTCATCACCCAAGACACCGAGCAGCCACATCATTGTCAAAGTAAATCACACATCTGCATTAAAAACGATGACAACAGCCTTCATACCCATCACCCCAGTGTTATTCCCTGTAAGACACAGCTTCAAGGTGCCTAGGAAGAACAGGGCATGGTGTCCAGGATATAACCCTCAGCTCTCAGAGCCTTCATTGGCCGTAGCTATGGGGTCCTACCATTATCTATACATGGGAGAGTAGGGAGTAAAGCAGTATGCCTGTATATACTGGGCATCAAAAAGCAATTTCTTGCTGCAGTGACTTTAATGTATTCAGTAACCTTCTGTTTATTTGGGTATTATTTGCTGAAAACACTTGGAAAGCTTTGGCATAAGAGTGGAGGAAAACCCTGGCTGGGTGTTGATACAGAGCATCGCTCTTCACATGCCAGCAGCCTGGACCACTTGGACAGGCAGCGGAGGAGCTGTCTCTCTTTTCTGCACAGCATCAAATAAGGTCAGTGATACTGCTGGTACGCTGCCTTCTTTTATGGTTCATGTTATCGAGGAGACCTGTAAAAGTTTCCTGCTTTTGATATCTTGACCCACGGTGTTACTTGCTTGCTGCTTTGTGGTTTAGAGATTTAAAGAAACAGACAGGGGAAGGAGTAAGGGAGAGAGTTGGCCTTAGGTGACAAACAGAACTGTAAAGTCAAAGGCCTTTAAAAAAAGAGAGAAGGAGGAGGAAAGTAGAAGATGAAGAAGGAAAAAAATATGAAAAAGAAGCAGTCCAGGGTCAAGGGAGTTTGGGAATGTTCTGGGCTTAGGGACTGGTTGGAAGGACATGGGAGATCCTAAATGGGGCTGTGACGTGGGTTCCAACTAGAACAACGTAGAATAGAATTTAAGACACTGGCAAACCCCTCTGTGCTGTGGTTAGAAGGTAGAGATAAGTATATGATGCATTGGTTGACAGGGTCAGAGGAAGGATTTGGAAGCCGCTGGATGCTATTGCTCAACTCTTCCAGTTTTCAGAGGCAAAAATGTCGGATAACAAGTTGTTGGCTTTAGTGAGAATTTAGAATACCATGACCTTATGGAATCTTGAGTCTCACTCTCTCAAGAGGGCCATGTGTATATGTCCACTTTATCTGTGGTTGCTGGTAGTGATTCTTATAACATGGCCTGGTGATGTTCGGTTTGCAGAGCACCCTTACTGAGATGACCAGTGCAGTATGCACAGTTTGCATAGCATGGCAGTGTGAAGTCAGGGCAATGGTTGAAAACAAGGCAGGAAGAGCTGCACTGGTTGACACACTGGAGTTTGCCCAAGGATCCAGAAGGGCAGATCTGCCTGGTGAGTTTTTCCATCGGATCCCACGTCAAACCCTCCTTGGTTCTCACCTGTGCAGTGACTTTAAGCATTCATGTCTCCCTGTGTGAGCTGACTGACATGAGCCAGGAGTGTAGTGTTAGGGATCATAGGATGAATAGGAGCATTCGAGTGGTAGATGGTGACACTAGGTGGTTTGTTCTTTCCCCGTGCTGCTGTCTGAATGCCATCTTCTGTCTTGCTTTGCTGGGAGGTAGAATTACTTGCCTGGAAAGAAGAGACACAGTCCATGACTCTCTTACAGAGGTAGGATGATATAAGAACCACTAGGATTTTGGATTTTCATGTACAGTCATGAGATACTTTTAAGGTGATTTCAGGGCTGACCTTGGATTTGGTTTACAAGTAGACACTGACTGTCTCCACTTCATTTCTGGTAGACTTGCTATTGAATCTTCTTGCAGTATTCTTTGCAAAATTCTTTCTAACAACTACACAATGGAGGGAACTAAAGAGAAAGTGAGGTGAGCAGATGGTGATAAACCTGGGACATAGTGATAGAGGTACAACTTTTCCAGGCCTCATTTAGGGTGCTTCATGAAAAAAAAAGAGAACAAAATGATCTTGGGACAGTTACACATGTGAAATGTTCACATGTCAGATAACTACATCCCAGTCACGGTCAATACTCAGAATGCTCTTTTTTTTCTGCATTTTGAGAGAGTGTCTAGGTAGGGAACCGAGGTTGGCCTCAAACTCTCAACCTTAGCCTTCAGAATTCTAAAATTGTAGGTGTGCACCCCCACCACCAACCAGAATGTTCTTATGATGACCTACCTCTTCTATCTCACAGTTTTTATTTATCAGCATCAACGTGTGTTTGCGTGACGTGACATATGTGTGGTGTGCCCATGCCACCGTGCCCATGTGGAGGCCAGGGGATAATTTTGTGGAGTCAGTTCTCTCAATGGCCCTGACCCTCACAGTTTAATCAGAAAATAAAAATCGGAATACAAAAATAATTAATCAGTATGCTTGTCCCTCAGTATCCTCAGGGAGTGGGCTTCGGGTGGGAACCCCATCCCCAAGTACTTTTCCAAATACTTTTCATTGACAGTTGTTTAAACCAATACTTCCTTTGAAAGATCCATGGGTGTGGAACTATGGCTAAATTGAGCTAACCCTATGGTTCCAAAAAACATGTAAAGCCAGTGAGACCCACATATGAACAATGGAGACAAGGATACAAGTTACGTTAAACAACATATTTTCCCAATATTCTGCCAGTAAGTATCAAACATCTTGTTGATACAACTTTAAGGCACTACTGTTTGGTGAGGAAGTCCTTAGTGTTTTGACAACACCAAGGCCATAGGTAGTCAGCTCTGATGCCTTCACCACATATAAGGAATAAGAGCAGGTGGCTATGGCTGTAGCATCATCTTATGTAGCTCCAGAAGAGTGAACTTCTTTCAGGGTGGAGAGAGGCTTGGGCTGGCTAATTGTAGAACTACCAGACATTCAGACATCGTTCTTTCATTAAATATAGAGGTCCTCCATTTCTGAGGGTGTTAGAGTTACCCACCCTTCACCTTACCACCATGAAGTCAGTAAGACATGACTTTAGAACTGAAATCAAAACCCAAGAAAATGCTTCCTTTTCTTTGGGCTGATAGGTGCTCTTTTCAGTGCTGAGCTCAGAGTCATCGGCTGCTGAAGGCTTGAAGATAAGCATCTTCAAGGAGCATCATGTCTACCTAGACTTGGCCACTGTGTTGAGAGGATAAATTCAATTGGTTGTGACTGAGACAGGTCTCTTTTTCACCCAGCATGTGATGAAATAGATAGTTTATTGCTGGTACCTTTAGACTGCTGAGGTCAGAGCAACCCTAAGGCAAATTAACATGAAGCTGAAGGGTAGGTAGGATTGGCTGCTGCTCACTGTGCCGGTTTCTTTCTTTCTTTCCTTTTTTTTTTTTTTTAATAAAGAATGTCATTGAATTAACCTCTGCAAATACATCTTCCCAAATAATAAAACACAGATCCTTTGGTGAAATGTATGCCTACCATGTATTGCTCTCATTTTAATAATAGAAGATTAGTTTCTTCCACCACGGAGCCTGGAAATGTAGCCTCTGACAAATCTACACTCTCGTGGGCAACACGGGAGTGACACAGAGAAAACCTCAAGTGACAGGGACAGCTTTAGACAATCAAGCCTGGCTCTGTGATCTCTCCCAGATACGGCCTGGGAACCTCCTCAGATCGCACATATAGTAACAGTCTACAATAGTTTATTTAATGTATACTAAAATGCTGTTAATCCACAAAATCCATGACTTTCTAGATATTTTGGATTAAGTTATAGTGAAGTTCTCCTTTACAGTATATGAAAACCATGAGCATTTCCTTTCCATGGTGCATTGACTTTGATAGATTAAAATTATAGGTAAATCATTTAAAAAATGGTACAAGCATACCAGTTGTTGACCAACGACGTACATTCGGGTACCATTGGACATCATCAGCAGAAGCACAGCAGCTTCCACACTCCCTACCTCCGAGAACACATTCTGCTACTTTTTACTCCTATTCATATTTTGAAAGATTTTTAAAACCATTTTTCCTGATGTAAACTTCATGGTTTGAAGGATTCTTTTCACCTCACAGAGGTGTGCTCCGATTCATTTTTCCACTTAAGGGTATCTATACCTCACATCTGACAAACAGAAAGTAATCAGTGTGATTGACCAGATCAGTGTAACTCGGGCCAACCCCAGCTCACAAAGTATCTTTAGGACATGCATTTGTTTACATCCCAAATCATCCATAGCTCTATGGTGATGGAAAATTTGTTTGAAGGATAGAGAGACTATGGAACCCAGGGGCCAAGCATCTGGAACAGCTGGAGTCAGAACCTGGAAGATGACCAGCACCAGAGACAGAAGTCTTTCTTGGTCTCATATCCTCTTTGTAGATCATTACTGTTCCTCAGCAGCCTGTCTTTCACTGGTGCATTGTCCAAACAGAAGATGGCTGCACACCTGCTCCCAACTTCCTATCTCAGCAGAACGAAGGATTGGCTTTCTCAGCAGAGACCATGTTTCTGGGGAAAAGGCTCCGACTCAAGTTGCTGCAGCCAGGTGTCCATTCTGATCTCACCAATGATGTGTTGGTGCCCACTCATGTAGGCTTTGAGAAAAAAAATGTTCAATTTACAGTTTTTGGCAAGAAAGTTGTTAAATACAGCCATCATTAAGAATTAAACTTGTAATTGAATAATAATCATATAAAATGAATCACTTTCTGGTTGAGATAGTTTACAATTACTAATACTTTTGATTATGTATGCATGTCGTATAGAGGTGTGCTAGTGTATACTTCTCTTTGGCTCTATAGCCAGAGATATGCTATAACCTTGAAACCAACTGTGGTGGAAATTGTCAGACACTGTAGGTAGGTAAGGGAGTGGTTATTGGTTTGTTTGTTTTATTATTAGACAACTACCAACATATCCTCTACCCACTTCAGAAGGCTCGTCCGTTTCTCTTCTGTTACAGTTAAGACAATTCTCTAACCAAAGCAACTTAAGAGAGAAAGGAATCATTTTAGCTCACAGTCAGAGGGCTGGAGTCCATCAAGGTGGGGAAGGCACAGAGGTAGGATGTGAGGCCAGGCATTGCATTGCATCACCAGTCTGGAAGAAGAGAGAGAACAGGGAAGGGAAGCAGGCTATAAGACCTCAAGCTCACCCTCAGAAGCCCCCTAAAGGTTTCATAACCTCCTTAACCAGGATCGCTAGCTGGGCACGAGGGGTTAGAACACACGAGCTTATCTATGGGGGAAAGGTGTGGGGCCTGGCTCTCTCTCCTAGGTAAAAACAAAAAAACAAAAAACAAAAACAGCAGCATTCCACTCTGTGGCAGGGTCTTGGGAACAAAATCGATAAGGACATCACCACTCATGAACTAGACTATGCCTACCCAGATCTAAAGACCTTCCTTTTGAAGGAGATAAATTTCTTAAACTTTGTTCACATGGTGTGGATTTATTTTCATGCTACAAAATGTCACAGGAAAGTCTTTGAGGCCTTTTGGTTTGGTGCCTGTGGTGATAACAATGGTAGCAGTAGTAGCCATAGTCATTAAGTATGATTTTTAAGAGCATTGCCTATATGAGTCCATGTTATCTGAAGACACATGCCTTTCAAACTGAGTTAACTTTATGTAGCAGATATTTACTGTGTCTAATCTATAACAATTATGGTTAAATTACTTGTCCAAGTCTACCCAACTATTTAATTGTTTCTCAACATACCGTGTGTGTGTGTGTGTGTGTGTGTGTGTGTGTGTGTGTGTTCATGACATATGACTGAGGGTACCTATAGAAGGAAGAAGAAGGCACCAGATACTCTGGAGCTAGAATGACAGGTAGCCACCTGACTTGAGTTCTGTAGAAGTTCAGCAAGTGCTCTTAACCACCGAGCCATTTCTGGAGCCCTTCTAATACAAGTGTTAAGTGGAAGATCAGAATTCAAATCCAGGCAGCCTGGTCAAGGAGCTTTCCCTTTGGAGTACATGAGACATGCTTTTAAAGTTAACTCATAAACAACTGTAGTTTTTAACCTCTAATGATGAACATTAAAATATATAATATCCTACCTATAGGTTCAATATTGAAGTCTTCTGAAGACAATACCCTTAGTTTTTTTTAAAAAAAAAGTCATATGTGTTCAGCTTCTCTGTGCTTGCGAGCTAAGTGCTTGGCGACCTTTATTTTATAGCTAGGGTCCACTAATGAGTGAGTACATACCATAATCATCTTTCTGGGTTTGGGTTACCTCACTCAGGATAGCGTTTTCTATTTCCATCCATTTGCATGCAAACTTCAAGATGTCCTTGTTTTTTACCGCTGAGTAATATTCTAATGAGTATATAATCCACACTTTCTTGATCCATTCTTCCAT
>PVIU01012834.1:0-58343 GCA_004026605.1 Ondatra zibethicus | reverse complement strand
TGGATTTGGGGGTGTAGTGTGCAAAACTGAGGCTACCCTAAAACGTCTAGGTCATTATGTTCATTGTACCCAATGAATACCTGCTATGACTCTCCTGGCTGCATTTCTTGCTAGTCTGTCTTCAAAGTATAGAAACCCTTGTCCACGTAAGATGTTTTCCGAAGCTGGGAATGAACTACGTCAGGATGCCAAGGGGGAGGAAGACGCAAAAGCTTGGAACAATTAGGAGAGAAAAAGGAATAGAAAGTAAACTGTGTTGTGATTGACCATCCTCATTCTGAGAAGTAAAGGCCAAAATGGCCAGGACAACTGCTTCTGAAAGCCAGCTACACTTGGGTCTACTGAGGACAAATACACAACTTCCTCCTGGAGCAGAAGCATCGAAAGAGGAAGCTCGGAACTAGAGAATAGACCTTGAGTGGTTTTGTGAGCCTCTTAGCTCTCGTCCATCAGGGAAGACTTATGAAGTCCACTGGTGTAGGGCAGGGCTTCTCAGAGATTGGAGAAGGAGTGACCCAGGTCTCTGGACTCCAAACCAGCCTTCCTAACTGAGCAAGTCTAAGGTGGGGCTTGAGGACTTGCCTTTCTGAGAGCTCCCATATAATGCTGATGTGGACCGGAGCCCTGGAGATGACAGATCCAGCTCAATGGTCATACTTACCTTCAGAGCAACAGCTCCCCACCTGCCTGCAGCCGGTGCTTGGTGAATACCCTGTGAGTGCTTGAGCTGGGAGCTACTTTACTCTGCCTATCTCACCTCTGTCCACATCTGGATCAGACTCCACCATCAAGGGAATCGGGTGACTATTTCTAGGATTCCAATCAAGAAATGTCCTCCAAAGATGGACACCATCCTTCCAAAACTCCTGCCTGATTCTCCCACTGCCTTTTAGGACAATCTAGCATTAAATCAAAAGAGAACAAATGAAGGGTAAGTAAAGAAGAAACAAGAGAGCCAGAGGAAGCAAGGATGGCCAGCATTGGAAGTCTCTAAGGGACAAAGAACCTTGCCTGTACCAGGATGCAGGGGTGGAGGACAGGGGAGTTAGGAGGCTGGCTGCGGGGCACTTCGGTCTCAGTAAGCTGTTTGTTTTGCAGGTGTGAGGATTTGAGTTCAGTTCCCAGACTTCACATAAAAATGCCAGGCATAGGGCCTGTCTATAATCCAGACACTGGGGAGGCATAGATAGGAGGATCCTTGAGCCTCTCTGGCCAACCAGTCTAGTCGGTGGGTGACCCTGTCTCAAAGGAGGAGGACATCATTCCTGAGGATGACACCTAAGGCTGTCCTCTGGCTTCCACAAGAACACAGGCACATGTTCCTATCACCCCCACCCCCTGTGCATGCAACTGCATAGACATGCATGAAAAAGTAACAACAAAGCAAGAGGAAAACAGGAGACAGCCTACGCCGTATGGGACCTTGGAAGCCTGAGCGGGAGGGGACCCCCGTCTGGATCTCCTTGTCTATGTCTCCCTTCCTGCCTCATAGATGTGTACCACCATTTCCCTCTGCTGTCCTTCTGAAGGGACACATCTGGCCAGGTTTCTCTCTCTCCTCTCCTCACCTTCCCCTCTCTCCATCACACCCCTTCCCAATTCAACCACTCTCACCTCAAAGTGGTCTGTGTTGCTCAACACCTGCTTGCCCAGCTCCCTGGGGGACTATGGCAGGATGAGGACCAAGGCCGACCTAAGTCACCCCCAAGGCCACTGTGGGTGGAGGGTGGGGAAGGAGAAGGCTGCAGGGGGGCCTGTGGCTGATTTGCAGTTCCCCAGAGAACCCAAACTTCTCTTAAAGGAAAAAAGCAGAAAGGCCCAACTCCTGACTGAGGGCCTCTGGAATGCCTCAGTTACCGTATGTGCTGTCATAGAAGATGCAGATTCTCCAAGCCACGCTGGAGTCAAACAGGCGACAATGACTTTTCTATTCTCCCGAGAAAGTCCCATGTCCCTTCCGCCCCACATGCATGGTCATCTAGCTCCCAGCGTGCTGGAACTCAAGGCTAAAGCGTGCCATTAATGAGAAGATGGAGCAGAGGCCTCCCTGAGGCTTCTCCTGAGGCTCAGTGTTTAACCACACACCTCTGTTGTTCCAGCAGCTTCGCCTATGCCAGCAAATACGGTACCTGGTAGAAGAAGCAGGCTATTCAGATCTACCTTTTAGGAAGGAGGAAGGGATTGGAATGATTTAAGAGGGATCAAGCCCACAGCCTTCCTTCCCCTCCCCTCCCTACCCCCTGCCAAGACATCTTCTCCTTGAATCCCACCCCCACCCCACCCCCACCCACCACCCCTCATGAATTCTTCAGCTCTGACCAGAGAGAGGGACTAGGAGCAAAGAAAGGAAGAGGTCTGGGAAAGAGCAGAGGTTGGAAGTGTTTAAATGCATACTAAAACAAGCAACAAAGATAAGATAGAAAAAGTTAAGGCACCGTGGCTCGGCTCTTCAGCTCTTCACGAGGCTAAGTACGATGGATGAAATTCCCAGCCCAGGTCGGAGATGGAGACCTTCAGATTTGTCTTCAGTCAGCGGAGCTGTGAGCCAGAGAAGTACAGTGACCTCACTAAGGTCAAACAGCCAGTTCCTGGCAGATGTCTTGAGCCTAGGGCCTGAGCTCACTACATACCCCATATTTGGTTTTTATCCAGATATATACGAGTGCTACTGGCTGTCTCTTCAGTCAGCCCGGCAGCCTACACTGGCCATCAGAGTGGTGGGATAGGGACCACTGATGGGCAGTTCTCCTTTCCAACAGGGAAAATGCATTGCTCCAAAGCTAGTATCCCCGAAGTTGGCAGCATGCTTGCACAAGCCCGGAGCAGCTTGAGAGACTGATATTCCATCATTTTCTCTCTCCAGCAAAGAACCAACTGAAAAACCAGTCAGGCACACCAGCATCCTGGAAATCAGTGAGGACCAGGGGAGAGCAAGGGACCTGGGTGACTTCAGCAGTCACTGGACCACACACAGGCCAGGACTTCGCTCTCATTAATAAGGGTCCCTGGACAAGAGATGGGTGGATCTGGCTCTCCCTCGGCCTCCTTCCCTCTCCCTCTCCTCCTTCCCTCTCTGCTTTCTTTCTCACACACCGGCATAGTCCCCTGCTGCTCACTGCCAAGACCATCTGAGGGTCCACACCAGGTTTCCATTAGCAGAGCGCATTTTTGTGCTATGGATATGAATGGGGAGGGAAGAAAGCCAACTATTGTCCGTGATGGATGGGGGCTCTCTAGACCTTCTCAGGGTGGTCCTGCTGCTGGAATGGAGACAGCCACCGGCTGGACCCTCACTTAACAGCATTCCTGTTTCCTGCCCAGGGCTGTGTTGGGGGGTCTATCTGTCTGCTGCAACCGGCTTCCTTCACCACCATTCACCCAGACTCCCTGTCAGCCTAGATGCACCCCTTCCCCCACCACCCCAGCTTACCTAGTGTAAAAAAAAAATGAGTGTTTCAAAGCCCTCCATTGAGAATCCAAAGGGGCAGTCCCATGAGCTTGCTCTGCATGATGGATGAATCGGTTAGCTCATAAAATGCCTACCCCAGTGCGCACTTTTTTAACATTTGAAATGGTCCATATCAGTATTCAGAATGCCGAGGCTCTCCCACACAGTGTAGGTTAGCTTTCAGGACCTCTTAGGCTCACACCCATGCCCCAGATGGAAAGTCAACACTTGGGTTCTCTATGCCACACTGAGTTCAGCCAGTGTGTGTGTGTGTGTGTGCGTGTGTGTGTGTGCCGGGGATGGGGAGTGGTGGGGGGTGGGGAGTCATGTTAATGCAGAAAACTGAGAATCCATGAAAACATCTTTTGTAACTACTTTCCCTTGGCCTGTTAACCCTATTGTTTTAAATAAAGAGGAAATGGCCCCGTGAGCTTCAGTGGCTGGACAGGCCACCAGAAAACGGCAGAGAGAAAAGTGGTCACATCCCCTGACTTGGGACTCCGTGATCTTTCCATCCCAGCAAGAAGCGGAGGGAACCTAGAGTCTGTGCCCACGGAGGGCACTGCCCACAGCGCTTTCCAGTCAGTGCTGCCATTTAAGAAGTGGGTGCTTATAACACAGGCCTGAGGTGCTTGAGGTCAGAGAGCCCCTGAAGACACGAATGAACTGGGGCCCATTATCCCAGTTCAATGAGGAGAAAATGGAAGAGCCAAAAAAGAAATCCAGCCATTCACCCCAGGTCAAATCCCAAAGGACAAAGGCGAGTTAATCAAATCCTTAATCCAGTTGAAGGGTTTTCAAAGAGCTTTAGGGAGCAGGTGGGATGGCTGTCTGGAGATCCAGACCTCCCAGGAGGGTCCTGGAGATCTACACTCACACCCTGGCCTTTTCTTACTCTACCATGGAAGCAAAATAACCCAAAGTACTAGCAAAAGTAAGAAGCTCCCCCAGCGTAAGCAAGTATTCGGTTTCCTATGACCTTCCTCTTGGAAGTTTATGTGTAAAAGGTTCTGAGAAGTCCTGCAGCCAAAACCATAATGAAACACAAAATGCCCAGTGTAGGAAAACTCTCCTTAAAAATACGAGAAGGGAGACTTTGTTGAACCCTGTGTTATTTCATCTGAGGATTCTCTTTGTCTCCATTTCCAGGAATGATTTAAGCCCCAGGAACAAAGTCTCAAGTCCTTCAACAGCAGAGCAAGGATGGGGTTTGCTGCTGACACTGCTGTGGACAAGCAAAGATTGGTGCTGAGTGACAGAGGGTGGCTTTGTAGAGGATGGGGACAGAGGCTTCCTGCTAATTCCAGCTGTGTCCTGCTAGTAGAGCCAATCCCCCACCTTCACCCCAAGGATGGCCTGACAGGAACATTTTCACCTGAGATGGTCTAAGTTATTATATATATAATAACTTATATATTATATATATAATAATAAACTTACCATCGCCTACTGGCTTGCCAAGGATCCCCTAGCTCTTTCGACTTTCCAGGTGACTCTTAAAAACAAGTCACATCAGGACTGGAAAGATGGCTCAACTGTGAAGGGTACTTACTCCTCTTGCAGAGGACCCAAGTTCATTTCCCATATCGGGCAGCTCACAGTTTCCTATTACTTCAGTTCCGGGGAAATCAGCACCTCTGGCCTCCATTGATGCTTCCAGCTTCACCAGCATCTGTACTTGCGCGTGCGCACACACATATAATTTAAAATAATAAACATAAATTTTTAAAAAATGAATTGCATCTTTCTTTCTAGAAAGAACGTCAGAACTCCCTGAACTTCACACACACGTGCACTCACACACACATGCATGCCTATTGAACACACTCAACATGTCCCCAAGAGCTACCTAGCCCTGCATCTCATTCACCCTAGTTATACTTGATGCTGTGTACAGAACATGTACAACAGTAGATATGAGCTGGCATGTGGATCATCAGAGCAGTGTGTGCTCAACATACAAAAGGCTATTTCCAAACTCTCAGAACCATTTCATTTATTAAATTAATGTTAATAATAATAACAATAATAAAATGATAATGATGACAATGGTGATAATAATAATAACTGTGTGAGCTAAAATAGATGCACATTCCTGTGGGTTATTTTTTAAATCTGTTCTTCCTTCTCTGTATGTCTATGGTGTGTGTGTGTGTGTTGTGTGTATACAGGTACATGTCAGAAGACAAGTTCCACTATCTGTCTTTGCCTTCCATATTTGAGTCAGGTTCTCTTTGCTGTTCACCACCACGTACACAGGACTAGCTGAACTATGAACTTCAAGGTCCTCTCCAATATCCACCTCCTGCTGGGAACACGGATTATAAATGCGCAGCACCATGTTCAGTTTTGCACGCTTTCTGGGGATTCGAACTCAGGTCTTGA
Source organism: Ondatra zibethicus (assembly GCA_004026605.1). Classification (NCBI taxonomy): domain Eukaryota; kingdom Metazoa; phylum Chordata; class Mammalia; order Rodentia; family Cricetidae; genus Ondatra; species Ondatra zibethicus. Next base: position 52,510 of record PVIU01012834.1, on the reverse strand, counting down.
TACTTGCTTTACTCATTGTGTCATCTCTCCAGACTCTTATGGGTTATTTTAACACTTTTTTCCTCCCTTTGTCCAACCATCCTCTTTCTGGGGACTGTATCTGGATTCTCTCAACGAGTTAGGCTATGGAGAAGTTGATGTACTATGCAAAAATCAAGAATGCCTGTTGTGAGCTGGGGGGTGTAGCCCAAAGGTGGAGCCTGTGTTTACCATGCAGGACACTGGTTCATATTTAGCAGTTAAAAACAAAAACAGTGTAACGTGGTGTTTGTATTCCTTTCCTCCTACCCTCTCCTGGCTTCCTCCCCTCCATTTACTATGAGAGCAACAAGGAGCTCTCCTAAGGAATCTCTCTGCTCCTCCTAGATTAGTGCAGAAAACTCTGGCTAGCGTCCGTACAACACCATCCCCCTTTTTCTCTCTCCTCTGTCCTTGTCACACTTATGCATTCCTCTTCCCTCATACTTCATCATTTTTCTCCTGTCCTTTAGCTAGAGATGTCTTCCCCTCCACTGAATTGTGGGATTTGCTCTGGCAGACTCCAGGAACCAGCAATCCCTGGCTTCAAGATGTCTCCTCATTCTGATCAGTCTGCATAAGAGGTATATGTGGAGAATGATTATCTTCAAGGGACACCCTTGTCCAGATTTCTGCCACGGAGAAACATCTGCATGTACCTGGTGGCAGCACCTAAGGCCACATCCTCCACCCACAGGGTTACGGGAGGCACATTTACATGGGGTAGGCTTTAGAAAAGATCTGGGCTCTAATTTAAAAACAATTCTCTGCTCCCTGTTCAGAAAAACACACAGCAAACAATCCCAGCTTGGCTTGGAATGCCCAGATTTATGTTGAGGATGCAGAATATAGAGAAAGGAGTCTCATACTGCACCTACCCACAGGTCCTATATTGAACCACCCACAGCTCTTATATTGTATACATTCAGAACTCCTATATTGCACCTACAGCCCCTATTCTGTACCCACCTCCAGCCCCTATACTATGCCCACCCATAGTCCCTATACTGCACCCATTTACAACTCTTACATTGTGCCCACCCACAGCCCCTATACTGAGCACACCCACAGCTCCTATACTGTGCACACCCACAGCCCCTATACTGAACACACATACAGCTCCTACACTGCACACACCCACAGCCCTTATACTGCACCCACCCTCAGTCCGGGAAAAGAAAGGCTTTGCTGGTGGGTGGGAAGAAGTGACTCCCAGAAAGAAGCTTGGGAGCCCCAGAAAAAGGTCATGACCTACTAAACACCCAAGAGAAAGGGCCCCGTAGGTGAAAGAGAGGAAATGGGAATGTCTCCAGGTCCTGACATGCAGTTGCAATTACCAGTTTCCTCAGGCTTGCAGGGACCTCCGAGGTCATCCCCTTCAGCCTCCTGCTTCCGGGTGGGCTGTATCTAAACCAGTCAAGACATAGAGGCCTTCTGTTCCTAAGGTCCCTAGAGGAGGCAGGCAAGCTCCTTTACACTGAAGATTAGCTGGGCATCCTGGTGTTGGCTTTTCCAAGATCACTCAGAGATGTCTTGAATCTCAAAGACTAAGTTGGTAATGCTATGTGACCAGGCTGGCTGGCTGGCTGCACTCCTAGGGTCCTGGTGCATTGTTTGACAACCCCAAGTTTGCCAGGCATGAGAGCTCTTCCTCTTCCATCTGATGCCTCTGGTGGCTGCCTTAGGGTAGGGGCTTATCTGGGTGGGCCCAGATACATAGGGAACCCGGTGTCAAGCATTCAACGGTGCTGTAACTGCCACAGGGTTACTGCTGGCATTATTGTTTCCTTCTTGAGCCTACCAGTGGTCTACTGCATGGTTCAAGGCAGAAGGGAGACTTCAATAAAGGTCCTATCTGGGCTGTCTCCCCTGACCCTCCCATCTGCACCTCACTGACCTTTGCAAAGGGCCAGTAAAGTGGGCCAGATCTATGGCTAGGGACTCTGAATAGGAAGCCATATAATTTATTATCCCATCTGAGATTCTCTAGAGTGAAAGGGTCAGCCATTAATTATACAGACAGCAGGCATAAACCAGGATTTTCCCAGGCAAAGGGCATACTGACCACCCTGGCCCTGAGTTTGAGTCAGGTTTCTACAAATTCCTTGGTTGACCCTGAGCAATTTACTTCTTTGTTTTGAGTTCAAATTTCTTTTCTTTTCTTGTTGTTCTTTCTTTTAAAGGCTACCAAGATCAAATTCCCACTTGTAATGTAGAAGATCTTAGTTCCTAAAAACATGGGAGGGATTGAGGACAGTGACTCAAAATAAGACGTCCACCAAGCCCTGGAAACACTGAACCAGGGAATCTATGTGAGTCACCCTGAAGATTCAGACAAGTGGAAGAAGGAAATGAAGGAGGAGAAGTCTGAGTAGAAGAAAGAAGAGAAGGATGAGAAGGAGTTGAAGGAGGCAGAGAATGAGGAGAAGGAGGAGGAAGAGATACCCAGTACAGTCAGCCAGTGTCTCAGATCCAAATGATGGTTGTACAGATCCTTTTCAGAGTGGCATAAAAGGAGCAGAATGTTTTGGAGGCAGGTCCAAGGCCATCTAGGTTTGGTGTCAAAGCAGATCCACTGTGCCCATTTGGGACAGTCTTGTTGACATGCAGATCTTCCTGCCCTGTGCTCAACTGCCTGTTGACAGAGGTTTCTGTCCCGCCTAGACCCACAGCCATTCAGTCTCAAAGAAATACACAGAAGTCTACTATATTAATTATAAACTGGTTGACCTATTAGCTCAGGCTTCTTATTAACTTTTACATCTTACATTAGCACATAATTCTTGTCTATGCTAGCCACATGGCTTGGTACCTTTCATCAGTGAGGTATTCTCATCTTGAATCCTCTGCAATTCTGGGTAACAACTGCAGACTGATCTTTTCCTCTTCCCAGAATTCTCCTCTTCTCATTGCCCCACCTCTGTTTCCTGCCTGGTCACCCCACCTATACTTCCTGCCTGGCTACTGGCCAATCAGCATTTTATTAAACAAGTACAAGAAACAAATCTTTACAGGGTAAAACCATTGTCCCACATTGGGGGCACTGATAATCTTACAGGGACCTAAAGAAAATTTTGAATTATGGGCCTGACTGGAATATTCTATGAGGCTTGATCATCTCAGCCAGTAGCCTTGAAACAGTTCTGGATGTAGAACTTAGACATCTGGGCCACCCACTTTTATTGGAGATTTCTTCAGGGGGTCTTCCTTGATCAAATCTGATTTTTCTTAACCCAGAATGAAACCATAGCCTCTCATTTCCTATGGAAACAAAAGCAAAACCTCTTCTCCAAAGTACCATATCTTTTGACTTATATTTTAAAGTCAAGACATTTTCAAAATATATATGTTGGATTAATCCAGCAACATTTATAATCAAATGTCTTTTAGCAACTGTTGCTCCTTCCTCAGCATTCAAACAACTCAAAGACAACACAATAACATACAGTATACAGACTCTCTGTGTATTTTCCATGTTTACATGGCTTTATTTTTAAACTCTATTTCTTTTCATTTTTAATTTTTGGTTTTTTGAGACAGGGTTTCTCTGTGCATTTTTGGCTGTCCTGGAACTCACTCTGTAGATCAGGCTGTCCTTGAACTCACAGAGATCTTCCTGCCTCTGTCTCCCAAGTGCTAGGATTAAAGGTGTGTGCCACCACACCTTGAACTCACAGAGATTTGTTTGCCTCTGACTCCCAAGTGTCAGGATTAAAGGTGTGTGCCACCACACCTGACTACTCTTTCTTTCTTTTCTATTTTAAGGACTTTATCCTTTTTCTTTTCTCTCCCAAGCCAAAATATATTTTTAAACACACTGTAAATTGTTTAGAGGCTTTTTTGTCTGAAACTGTCTTTTCTGTATCTCTCTTTTTCTGACTACACGAGTCTTTAATTTGCTAAGCGATATGGCTAGGATTAAAGCCGTGGCTTTGACAGCTGGATCCAGCCCATTCCTTAGATTTCTGAGAGTCTAGCCTCATAGTGGAGGTACCAGCTGGAGCCATGTTTATTGCCACAACTCTATGGCAATTTCAAGGTCTCTGCCACCACCAAGAAGCATGCTGTCAGCTATTCATAAACACCATTTAAGTGTTTGGTGGCGGGACCTCTTAAAAGAGCTGCAAGAGAGTACTGCAAGAGAGTGCTGCAAGAGCGCTGCAAAAGAGCTGCAAGAGTGCTGCAAGAGTGCTGTGGGACAATGGTTTTACCCTGTAAAGATTTGTTTCTTGTACTTGTTTAATAAAATGCTGATTGGCCAGTAGCCAGGCAGAAAGTATAGGCGGGTCAATGAAAACAGGAGAATTCTGGGAAGAGGAAAGGTCAGTCTGCAGTCGTCACCTAGACACAGGGACACAAGATGAGAATCCTTTGCTGATGAAAGGTACCAAGCCACGTGGCTAGCACAGACAAGAATTATGGGCTAATGTAGAATGTATGAGTTAATAAGAAGCCTGAGCTAATAGGCTAACCAGTTTATAATTAATGCAGTAGACCTCTGTGTATTTCTTTGAGGCTGAACGGCTACGGGACCGGGCAGGATAGGGTGGGACAGAAATATCTGACAACAACTGCCCAGCCCACTCTGCTGCTCCTCCTGGAGGCCTGGGCTGTGACTGAGATATACTGTTGGTGGAAGGCCCTGACTGTTGCCTGGGTTTCATCTTGAGATGACTGAAAGTGAAAACTGAAAGTGAAACGTCAGCCCACTTCCGCACCTTCTTCCCCTAGTAAGCTCAGGGTTTGGCTGCTCCGGCCAGAGTGTTGCCCTTCCCAGCCCAACCCAAAGCCCTCTGAAGCCTGGGCTCAGACCTCCTGCCTTATAGGGATACTCTGCTCTTTCCACTCCACTGCCTCACAGAAGACACAGACAGGAGTCCCTGAAGGAGATACTACCTTTTGGAAAAGATGGCTTTCAGCTGGCTAATCAACACTCACTCTTTTTTACTATAACAATTCTATTAATGAAATAAGAACTAATTCTTCTGCTTGGAAAATTGATTTAAGACATATATAATGACTAAATATCTGGGTGCATAGTATGTCAACTCTATGGTGAGTTAGCACCCTTCAAGTCAAAAACATGGAAACAGAACACACATACACACACACACACACACACACACACAGAGAGAGAGAGAGAGAGAGAGAGAGAGAGAGAGAGACACTTGGGCCCTGGGTTCCATACACAGCATCACACATGAGAAATAAATGTCAACAAAAAAACCAGGTGTGAGCCAGACAGTGGTGATGCACGTCTTTAATCCCAGAACTTGAGAGACAGAGGTGGGCAGATCCCTGTGAGTTTGAGGTCAGCCTGGTCTACAAGAGCTAGTTCCAGGAAAATTCCATTTTCTATGTATATGGCTGTTTTGCCTACATGTATGTATGTCTGTGCACCACATTCGTGCAGTACCCAAGGAGACCAGAAGAGGTCATTGGGTTCCCTGGTACTAGATTTACAGGTGGTTGTTTGCCACCATGGGTGCCAGAAATCAAACCCAGGCCTTCCAGAAGAGCAGTCAGTTGACATTTAGACATCTCTCTAACCCTTCAAAAGAATTTTTTAAAAAAAAACCATCTGGGAACAAGCTTAACAGTATGAGCTCCATACTGAAAACTTTAAAACATTGAAAGAAGATATTGAGGAAAACAATAGAAGGTGGACCGGTCTCTTATGCTCATTCATCGATAGCATTAAGATTATTGAAATGGCTGTGTTGCTAAAAGCAGTCCACAGATTCAAAACAATGTCCATCAAACTTCCAATGACATGATTTGATTTACAGGACTAGTGAAAACAATCCTAAAGTTCATATAGACACAAAGAAGACTCCCCGCAAACAACGTAGTCTTCTACAGAAAGAACAATGCCAATGTAACAAAGCAACATGGTATTGGAATGGAGACAGACATGTATATCCCAGGGGAGTCATGTGGAGCCAGCAGCACTATGGCCTCCTAGTCTTTGTTAAGGGTGTCAAAAACACATTTAAGAAAGGGATAATGCAGGTTCTCCAACAAACTGGGAATACAGGAGAGCCACAAACAGTGAACTAGAGCCCTCTTACCAAATTGATAACCGAATGTGGGCAGCATCATTGAATGGACTGGGGCCCAGGGCTGATTTCCTTTTCAATAATGGAAACACAGAGAGAGTCAGCTGAACATTGATATTCTCCTTTTCTCCTTCCTGGTTGAAGCTATGGCCGAACTCCTACCACCACCATGCTTTCATCAGCAGGAGGGAGCATGCTCCTTTCAACCGTGAGCCAAAAGGACTTCATATTGCTTTTTGCCAGGTATTTGGTGAAAAACTCACAGCAGGCAGGTGCCAGGCTTTTCTTCCAATCTCCCCTCAAATCAAGAAAGAGCTTGTGTTCTTGCCGACACGAGCCCATATCTTCTTTTCCCGCTTCTGGTCTGGCTGGTACGCACTCTGTTATTTCTCTCTAATTCTAGTTCCTTGCTCACATCTGTGCTCTGGTCCTTACCATAACTCTTCATTCTTAAAGGTTTTTAAATGCAATAAGCATAGCTGCTTGGACACCTCTTTCCAATGGCCCTGCCCTCTGACCTTTCTAGCTACCTAGTCCCATGGATGGTTGTACAGTAGATTTTCTTGCTACCAGTAATTTCACCCCCAGCATAGTCTCAATTTCCCGCCACCAAGCTCTGCCTAATATCTTTCTAATCTTCCTCTCTAGATCCTCAATTCCAACAGTCTCACCAAATCCTCCTGTCTTACCTCCCGCCTCCCTGTCTGACTCATCTTCCACACTGTGTCAATCATGAGCTCCCCTTGTAAGCATCCTTCATTCCTTCTCCTCTTTTGCTCTAGTGAAGGAAGATAGGAGCTAGGAAGCAAAAAGCATGTGGCAGAGGTGTCAGGAGCCCAACAGCAACATGTGAACACCCCTGGCTGCTCCTCAGAACCTGGGAGCATGAGAACACAGTGTGTTCCTTCAAGGATGGAGACTCAGATGCCTAGGTCACGGCAAGATTCATAAGGACTTCTTGCAGGAAATCAGTGACTATGCTGAGTGGTTCCTTGGCCCTACATAGTTGAGTAACTCAGGATGGACAGCCCAATGTTGAAGACCCTCACTGCACATCTTGCAATCACACTTATCAAGAGAAAGAAGCTAGTAGGGTCACCATATAACTATCACATGGGGAAGACCATTTCCTTGAGTACAGTCTTTGACCAAGCTGCCCCAAAGTAAACAGGCCTCTGGTTTTGGCATCTATTATTCCATGCCAGGTTTCTGGAACAAGGATGCCACAAATCTTGACAATCGGATGTGACCATTGGCTGTGGTGACAGGTCCTGGGGCCATCTAAGGCCACATGTTCCTGTATTCAGTTCTGGGAATTAGCTGTTGCTTTTGCCTTCCACCAGTCCAGGGACTCTCTGCATCTGCTCTCAAGGGGAATTTTGCTGGTAGTCCCCAGGTTTTCATAGACAGAATCATGATGTCTTGGTCAGACAAGAAAGGGACTGGTTTCACTCAATTAAACCACACACTGTGACATCATTTATAAAGTCTGAGAGCAGGGATCAGTGAACAACTTCACATCCATTTCTAACTCCATACCTTATGCTGAGTAAAACATGTGATATTTCCAAGTGGGTGGACATAGGTTCAAGTCCTGGTGTGAGTTCCCAGTTGCTGCGAGGCTGAAGAGTTTTCCCAAATTCTCTGAACTTGTGTTCTAGACTGTAGAATGGGACAGTGTTGTTGGTCTACCCAAGTCTTTCTGGGATTTGAAGGTCTTGTATTTGGCAACTTGCCTGGAGGGTTATTAACACCATGCCTTGATTTACCCAACTCCACCTGAGTATGCACGACACCAAAGACAATGTCATTTTGTTTTGAAGTGGAAATGCTTGCTAACCTCTCTCAACTTGCCCTAGTGCAGAAGATCTAGGCTCAAATCTCATTGAACTTAGTCACCCTTGCCCTGCTGCCCAGCAGGACACAAACCTCCTAAGACACCTAACCGCTGAGCTGACTTTAGGGATTGGAGTTATAACTCCATACAGATTTGCCAGGCGTGTTCATGCTAGGCTTGATTCTCAACATGTGTACAAGCAAACTCCCTGAGAGACCTCCAGAGGTCAGAGGTAGAAGGGGCTGAATAAAGGAAATGGTGTGATGGATTCAAAGTTACAGAATAGCTCTGAACTCAACCGCAGGACCAGGACCACTGCCTTTTCCCCCAGCCTCACCTTCCTAGAGCTAAAGCAATCTGAAAGTCCTCCCAAAGAGACTGGGAGAGAAGCCCAAAGAAGGGGCTGGGCAATCCAGGAACCTGGGGTCCACTCTATGCTCGACGTCTCAATCCTCCAAACGCACCCCTTCAAATTGTGCAAAGTGAGAAGTTACACGGACGGGAATTTCCACAGCACAAAATTCAAACAAGATTTAAAATAATCTTTCTTCCTTACAGGGAGGGAAGTCCACAAGGGGGAAACACCTGATATGAATTTCAGCTCGGACCAGGTAGGATGGTAATGTGCCCCTGAGGAACGCATGCGGGAACCCCGAGTCCGAGGACAGCTGAAGCATCGCATTCCCATGAGGCTCAGAGCGTCTTTCACTTGAAGATCCGAGCAGCCTGGAGTTCAACAGTTTCCAGACTTTGGCAAATGGTAGATCAGCAAACTCCACCCAAAATACTTACTTACTTACTTATTTGATTATTTCTCTCCCTTTCCTTCCTCCCCCTTCTTGCCTTTTCTCAAACACTCCCCAGGTATGCAACATGCTCTTGTTACTTCTGTAAATTATTTCTGGAAAAAGAGCTCGCCCACCTTGGCAGTGAAGGAGATGGTGTGCTTACAAAGTGAGGTGGGCATGGGGTCCGGGGTGGGGGAAGGGCGATGGAGCAGCCAAGAAGGAAAAGCCATCCCCTTGACGCCCTGCAGCAGGAAGAACCCTTTTGCTCTATTTTAAGACAATCTTAATTGCAGCCTTGCACCTGGGCTACCCTCCCCAAGGGAGACTCATCCTAGGAAGCAGCCTGCACTTCCTCCAATGCCCACCTGGCTCACGATCCTGCCACCTGTGAAGCTCCGCACACTGATAACGTGTAGCGCCCACGTTATCAGTCTGCATGGGTTTTAATGTCCCCAGAGGCAGCCTCCCCATCTAGAGCTGCTTGCCTGAAGTGTCAATTACGGGGCCTCTATAACCAAGCCACGTGGGTTTGACAGGCCTGCCTGATTCTATGATTTTATGCTGGTATTTTTAGTGGGCAATTTTACAGCACTTAACTTTTTTTTTTTTAGGAATGTACATATAAATGATAGTGTAAATCCCGTTCTAAAACAGTCTCATTTCTCCTTAACGAAACCACAGTATAGTCATACCTATAGGGTACCAGGTGGCAGTTAAAAACACAGAAAAACCCCACCTCAGTCCAAGCGAACGCCAGCAGGTTGCAGACCGATGCACACAGTATGATATCATTCACTGAGTGGGGGAGGGGAAATAACCTTCAAAACAATACCTTTGTTCTCTGAGGTTCATATATTCCGTATGTCTGCAAGTTCAAGGGAACCTGGTAACTGGTTCTCTCTAGGTGGGGGAGGGGAGGTGACCCCAGCACCGTGACCCTGAAAGCACCTGCTCCCGCCCCTCTGACTTGACTCCTTTGTTCAGCTAGAGTCTAAGGCACTCTCCGAATTCTAGGCCACACTCTGAAGAGGTGGGAGTCAGACTTCTTCTTTGAAGACCCCAGAGCCCACGTCCCTCCTGGGGTGGTGGGAGGGGGTCCCGGATCCATTTTCTCAGCAGGTGAACCATTTTGCACACTTGCGGGTTAGGTGAGGAGGTGTGGGAATGAAGGGTAGAGACTGCCATACTCGGTAATCCACAAAATATAGATGCCAGGGGAATGGGCCCTGCCTCACAGAGCGGCAGTTCCATGAGGGCCGCAGGCCTTCCCTGCTTCATCCAGCTTTACAGAAAGACGTAGTTTTGCATTGCTCACACGCGTCGCAGCTCTCTAAAACAACGAAGAAAAAAAAGACAGCGTTCACCCTCCAGAAATAGAAACTAACAACACTTTAATGGTGACTCTCATTCTGGCTTACAAGGAGCGGGCTGAGTGGGGCCGCGAATGGGGGGAAACAGGACACTCATTACTCTGACAGTTTTAAAGAAAGAAAGCACATTTTGATGGCTGCCGGGGCCTATAAGGTGAGAGTGGAATTCCCCGGAAGCAAAAGCCGTGGCCATCAAGAGAATTTACGGCCCACTTCCACTCATGACCAGCTCAGCCAACCTGAGAGAAAGGTCCAGAAAAGTCCTGAGCAGGTCCTACTACACGGCTGCCTGTCTGTGCAGCCTTCAAAACTATCACTCAAGGGGCCACAGACCAGGGGATTTCCTGTGGGTGGAGCCAGGCCCATGAGCTATTCTGAGGTGTCCTCCGCTCCCCACCTTGATTCCAGGAAGCCTGGCTGGGATTATGAGAAAGCTGGTATCAGGTCCTCAGCTGTGTTCAGCAAAACTAGAGTGGGAGGGTTGGGGGACAGGCCACCTGGTGATCCATTGAAAGAGCCCAGAAGCAGGAAACAGGAAGCAAGAGCGATTGGCCACCTGGGTACACTTATGTGTGACATCAGGGCTAGCAATCACCAGGCACTGCTGACCCTTCCAACCGAGGAATAAAATTAGGATGATATTTTTATCTTAGAGCAACTTCAAAAGGCTATTGTAAAAATAAAAAAGGAAGTGCATGCAGATGAAACTGTTCAGAAATAAAATAACATGTTAATTATATAAGATTAAAAAAACCCTCAATTTCAAGGACAGAAAACCTTGACATTGACTTGGTCAGCAATCTACTCACAGCAGTTAAAGATATTCTATAGCAAGGCACTAGGGAAGCAGAAATTAAAATAACGGTGAGATACTAACACAAACATACCCATTAAAAAGCCAAACTAGCTCAGCAGTGGTGGTGCAGGCCTTTAATCCCACCTAGCACATGGGAGGCAGAGGCAGGTGGATCTCTGTGAGTTCACTCTGGTCTACAGAGTGAGTTCTAGGAACAGCCAGGGCTGTTACACAGAGAAACCCTGTCTTGAAAAAACAAAAACAAACACACAAACAACAACAATAAATAGAAGCTAACATCAGCAAGTACTGGACTGGAGAGGATGCGACTGGATGTCTGTTCACTCCTGCTAGGGGTGCAAACCGTCTTGGCTGCTTTGAGAGATAGTTTGGCAGTGTGTTCTCCTGTTACATCCAGGCTTCTCCTTTAATCCCAACACTCAAGAGGCCAGCCAGGGCAGTCAGATCTCTGTGAGTTTGAGGCCAGACTGGTCTACATAGAGAGTTCTAGGCCAGCCAGGGAAACATAGAGAGACCTTGTCCCAGTCATCAAACTGTTGCCCTATGATCCACTTTTCAATCAATTTCTTGGTATTCCCCAAAGGAGTTGAAAACTTTTGTTCACACAAAACCTTGCACAAAAGAGCTGAGGCTGAGGAGATGGTCAGTTGGTTAAGTGTGAAGACCTGAGTTCGATTCCCAGCAGCCATGTAAGAAGTCAGACATGGTAATGGTGTGATGGTGACATGTTTGTGATCCCAGTGCTGTGGCACAGAGATTGGTGTATCCCTGGGGCTCACTGGTGAGCCAGCCCAGCCAAGTAGGCAAGCCCCAGGTCCCAGGGAGAGATCATGTGTCAGTGAACAAGGTAGATAGATAGATGTCCTGAGAAAACCCTAAAGTTACTTCCATGCACATGCGCCAACCCAGATGAGCAGACACACACACTCACATGTGTGTGCACACCCACACACAGACACACACACTCACCACGCTTGTATTCAGGACCTCTGGGACAGACTAGCAAGTATATCAGCAAGCATTATAAAGTGCTATACATGGTATAGAAAATTACTGGTAGAAGGTAGTCCATTCTTTTATTTCAAGTGATATTTGAATTCATCTCTCTCTCAAGTGACATTTCAAAGCAGATTGTATTTTTTAACTTAATTTCAAGATAATCTCATACAGAAGTTTCAAATACAGCACAGTGTTCCCAATCCTCTTCATCCAGCATTCTCAGATACTAACAATCCCAGTACAATGGTCAAAGCCAAAAGAATCCACATTGATACAGCACTACTGTCTGACCTCCTGACTTCGATCAGACCTTCCCAGCTTTTCCTGCTATTGATGGTGGAGGACTCCACACTGGCTTCCACATCCCACGGTGTAGCATGTATCTGTCCTGTGCCCCGCAGAGGACTCCACACTGGCTTCCGCACCCTACAGTGTAGCGTGTACCTGCCCTGTGCTCCGTAGAGGATGCCACACTGGCTTCCACATCCCACAGTGTAGCGTGTACCTGTCCTGTGCCTCGCATAGGACGCCACACTGGCTCCCGCACCCCACAGTGTAGCATGTATCTGTCCTGTGCCCCGCAGAGGACGCCACACTGGCTTCCGCACCCCACAGTGTAGCATGTATCTGTCCTGTGCCCCTCAGAGGACGCCACACTGGCTTCCGCACCCCACAGTGTAGCATGTATCTGTCCTGTGCCCCGCAGAGGGCGCCACACTGGCTTCCGCACCCCACAGTGTAGCAGGTACCTGCCCTGTGCCACCGGCAGAGGATGCCACACTGGCTTCCGCACTCCACAGTGTAGCGTGTACCTGCCCTGTGTCCCTCAGCAGCTTTCATCCGATGGACTTCCTCAGCCTCTTCTTTTAGCTTCTGGGACCACTACACTTCCAACGAGTCTCCTGGTTACTCCGTAGAAGGCTCTTCCTCCATCCATTTGGTGTGTCCTTGTGATCGCACTAAGGAAATACACTTCGGGCCAGAGCCCCACAGCAGAAATGTCTTCTTCCCACCGTACTAGGATTGCAGGCTGTCAATATTCCAGGTGATTCTTCTTGGCTAAAGAGGGTTTTCCAGGTTCTTTTTCTGCAACATTACTGCTTTTCCCATTCAAAATCCATAAATAGCCTTTGAGATTATTCAAAGACCCATTTCTCAGTTTTGGCTACTGGGATAGATAGGGTTTATTCTTTAATTTTTATTCTAAAAATTATAGTAAATGTCATTATAAAAATAATTAAGTTGAATCTGGTGTGATGGTGGCACAGCCCAGTGATTTCAGAGGGTTATACTTCAACTCAGGAGCTAGGGGTCAGCCTGAGCAACCTTGTAGGGGAAAAAAAAAACTAAACAAAGTCCATCAAAGCATGAACTGTCATCAAATGAAACTCGTAAAGAAACCAATTTTAAGTCCTTGGTTATGTCATTTTCTACTGTTCTTGCTCATTTAAGAGAAGTGATTCTTGCAGATGAGTGGCACTTCCTGGACAGAGTGGAGTGGGCATTCCGGGTCACAGAGTCGCTAGAGCAAAGTTACTGATGTGTAAGAAGGTTGGTGTTCCAGAATGACAGGCTCTTTGGGGTGGTTTATAGCAACAGTTGTGTGCATGAAGCCAAGTGGGTAATCCCAGCCTCTCGGATAGTTGAGATGGGGGAATCCAAAGGCCAAGGGTTGGGGAGCTGTACAAGTGTGAGGACCGGAGTTCAGATCCTCAGGCCCTGTGTAAAGCCAGAGGTGTCAGGACACACTATCATCTCGGGGCACCTAAGGGGAGAGGGGAGACAGAGACAAGAGGATTCCAGAAGCTTGCCCGGCACACACAGTAGCTAACAAGAGACCATGCCTCAAACAAGGTGGAAAGAGTAGACCAGCCCTAGAGCTTGCCTTCTGACCCAACATGTATTATTCATACACTCACATTGGCGCTCCCTCTCTCTCTCTCACACACACACATACACTCACATACAGAGAAAAAGAGAGAGTGAGAGAGAGAGAGAGAGAGAGAGAGAGAGAGAGAGAGAGAGAGAGGAGAATCAGTTAAAGTGGAAATCAAAAAGAGAGAGAAAAGTGCCAAGCCCTCATGGAATCCTGTCTGGCTTAGTGCTCTTGTTGAGCAAGCACAGCAAGCACACAGTGAGAAGCCCCCAGTGCGTTTTCAGCAGACTAACCTGTTTAGTTTGGTGATTTAAAAAAGTCGGTTCTGACTCCTGAGATGAGGGAGCCGCAGGAGGGAAGCGAGCTGAAAAGTGAGTTCAGATGACTAAGTGGGAGATGAGAGTCTGTCCACGGAGGTGGGAGTGGAGAAATGGAAGAGGCCGATCTGAGAGACACAAGGAAGAAGATGTAGAATGTGCCGTGACTGGATGGAAGGCTGAATAGAGGGGAAAGAATAATCTAGATTGACTCCTGTGATGGGTAGTGTCACCAAGCCTGATGGGTTCAACTCCCAAAAGAGCTACAAATTATCCTCTGACCTCTATTCTCAATAAATAAGTGTAAAAACAAACAAAACCAACCCAAATCCAAAATGTAAAATTGCCTAGGAGATGGGACACTAGACATGTCTATGGTGGTGTGGTGGTTAGTTTTATGTCAACTTGACACAAGCTAGAGTCTGCAGAAAGAAGGGAACCTCAGTTGAGAAAATGCTTCCATAAGATCAGGCTGTAGACAAGACAGCAGGCCCAGCTCATTGCATAGAGCACTCCTGGCCTGGTGGTCATGGGTTCTATAAGGAAGCAGGCTGAGAAAGCCAGGGTGAGTGAGCCAGTAAGCAGCATTCCTCCATAGCCTCTGCATCTGCTCCTGCCTCCAGGTTCCTGCCCTGATAGAGAAATCCTTTTCTCCTCCTCATGGTGTTTCATCATAGCAATAGGAACCCTAATTAAGACTGGGGATTCTCTCTCTCTCTCTCTCTCTCTCTGTGTGTGTGTTTTGTTTTGTTTTGTTTTTTTGTTTTTTGTTTTTTTTTCTTGAGGCAGGGTTTCTCTGTATAACAGTCCTGGCTGTCCTGGACCTCGCTTTGAGACCAGGCTGGCCTTGAACTCACAGATAGTCAACTGCCCTGCTTTCTGAGTGCTGGGACTAAAGGCGTGTACCACCACTGCCTGGCTCTACTACCCGGCCCAGGCGGGTTGTCTTGATTGTGTCCATTGATGTTGGGAGACATACCTACTGTTGGTAGAGACATTTCCTACTACTGACCTAAAGGATCCTGGACCATGCAAGAGTGGAGAACGTGAGCTGAGCACAGGCATGCGTGCATGTATTGTTCTCCTCTGTTGACTGTAGACACAGTGTGCTCCTGTAGCTTCTGCTGACTGTAGACAGAGGGTGCTCCTGCAGCCTTGACTGCCTCACCATGCTTAACTGTAACCTGTAACTGTGAGCTAGAAGGAACACTTTCTCTCCCAAAAATTGTTTCTGTCGGGGTAATTTATCACAGCAGCAGGAGAAGAAACTAAACAATGCCCAGCACCCTAAACAGGAGCTGGATAGCAGAGCCCTATGTGAGAATAAGAAACTCAGGAAAGAAAACAGAGCAGCTCAGCGATGCACCTACTTTAGCTTCTCTCTTGAAAAGGTAAAAGCAGTAGCAAGAACACATCCACATTTCACACAGCTTTGCCTGGCGCCCTTTTTACTTTATCACCTACTTTCTCCAGCAGCCTTCATTACACATCACCATCACAACCTTTCCCAAAACAGTGGGTGGCAAAGCTGCACTCAAGATCCTTCAACCTAAATACCTGGCTATGCATCTCCAACAGGAGGGCTATTATCTCAAACCCATACAGACAGAAACAGCAGAAATTGAATAGTGGCATAATCCTCTGTGTGAATACCCGTTTGGGCAACTGACCCCCCAAAAGTCCTATATGCTATTTTTGCCTCCTCTAGCAGAGCATCAAAGTCTAGGTCAGGTCTTGCTTTTAGCTGTCGTGTCTCTCCAGCTTCCTTCATCCTACAGAAACACTTTCACACTGAAATATTATTAGCCTCACAGTGCAAGCCATGTAGTTAATTCAAAATTTTCTAGTAGATATATTTAAAAGCCTTTTAGAAAGGTGGAATTAATTTTAGTATGTAATTTTGCTTGTTTAACTCCATGTCTCAAGCATATTTCAACACATGATCAATATAAAAATTGCTGATGGACTAATTTACATTTTTTTCTTACTGAGCCTTTGAAACCTAGCATGTACTTAAACTTCTGGTATATCTGTCTCACCAGCCACATTCTACTTGTTCAATGGCCACAAATAGCTGCCTTTTTGGACAGTGCTGTTTTTTAATTCCCCTGGAAAATAAGAGTATTATCCTATTTCTTATTTCTTTACTTTTTTGCTTGTGTGTGTGTTTGTTGGTTTGTTTGTTTGAGACAGGGCCTCTACATAGCCCTGGCTGTCCTGGAACTCATCATATAGACCAGGCTGGCCTTGAAGTAACAGAGATCCACCAGTCTCTGCCTCCTGAGTGCTGGGATTAAAAACATGCACTCTTTTCTTTTTCATTAAGTCAGACTACTCTCACTCTGTGTTACTTTTCCTGGAAAGATCCACAAAAACCAAAAAAAAAAGGGCACAAACAGACCAGAAAGGATTCCATCCACGCCCAGCTGGGTGACCCACCGAGCTTGCTGGGGTTGCATACAGGAACATGTGTGAATCCCAAGAGGCTATAGCAATAAAAAATTCACTGAGCAAGGGTGGAGACTCACATCTGCATTTCCGAGTCTTAACTTTGGCCAGCTTTTGTAAATGCTTGTGCTCGAGCATCTCCCGAAGACACCTGGGGCAGACCGCGTGCAGCTTTGGCGATGGAACAGGAAGCAGATAAAGGCAGAATCTTAGGCGCAGGTCTCATGTCCCACTACGTCTATGAGAAAATGTTAACAGGTACAGGCTCATGAGTATCTCCTGTGGGTGATTACAAATGTTCTGATTTCAGGAGGCAATGGCCTTCACGTCTTCCAGAGAAGTCAGAGCTCCAGTACAGTTTTCCGATGCTTTTCACATCGAGACTTTTGGTCAACACTACATAAGTCCTTCTGGGAAGATGGACAATCCAGACAGAGAGTAGCCACCTGTCCCTTACTGCTGATGCTAAGTTAGGAATGCATACATGTGCATGTTCACACAACCTCAAGTGTTGTTCCTGGGGAGCCATTCATCCTGTTTTTTGAGACAGAGTCACTCACTGAACCTGGATCTCACTGCTTCAGCAAGGCTGGCTGCCTAGCAAGCCCCAGAGAGCCACTGTCTCTGCCTCCCAGGCTGGCGTTACAAGTGCACATCACCACACCCAGTTTTTTTTTTTTTTTTATGTGAGTTCTGAGGCATAGAACTTAGGTCCTCATCCTGCTTCACCAAGTACTTTGCCAGTGGAGCACGGGGTCTCCCGATCCCATGATATGCATTTTGATCATTCAAAGGTATCTGACTTCTCTGCTAAAACCATGACATTACAAAAGGATTGAGACTCATGAACAAAACTTGGCCAGGGTGGCATACCTGGTGAATGATAAAGTGAGCCCTTGGTTCCCACTCCAGCAGCTCCGTCACCTGGACAGTATGAGTGCCTGCCTGGGCCATGGGCTGTGCTAATATTTGTTGCTCATCTCTAGTGATGTAAGGGGAGAAGGTTGTTTTTTTTTTTTTTTCTCTGTGTGGCTCATGCTGGAGAACAGGATAAAGCAGAGAGAAGCAGACCTTCCCTAAGACTAGCTACCCCCTCAAAACCAGTGTTCTTCAAATATTTGTTCAATATTCTTCAGTCCAGCCGGGAAGGTTCCAGAAGTTTGAACTACAAATGCACTCACACATTCACAGAGGATCGTTTGCACAGCCCATTGCAGTACTATTTGTAAGAGTAAAAGGTTAAATCCATTAATGTCCATCACTAGGAAACTGGTTAAATAAATCACAGTATTGCCAAGCTTGAATAAATCCATGTCCCTCCCTGGGTCTCAGCTTGAAGAGCTTCAGAGTGGCAATGTGGAACCAGGACTCTTGGCACTGGCCAGCCTAGGCTGTCCCGAGTGAGAATAAGCACCACTTACATTGTCTCCAACAGGTGGTGTAGGAGGGTCTTCTGTTTGTATATTGCCCTCATTGGTTAAATAAAGAAAACTGCCTTGGCCTTTTGGTAGGACAGCCCTTAGGTGGGCGGAGTAGATAGAAGGGAATGCTGTGAGAGAGAAGGCAGTGTAGCAGACGCCATGCTTCTCCAGTACAAGATGGACACTGGGTAGACTCATGCTGGTAAGCCACAACTCAAGTGGCGATACACATTAATGGAGATGGGCTAAAATAATATGTGAGAGTTAGCCAATAAGGGGCTGGAGATAATGGGCCAGGCAGTATTTAAATGAATACAGTTTCCGTGTAATTATTTCGGATACACACTGGGAGCCAGATGGCACAAGGGGCCCGGCGCCGGGAACGCAGCCCGAACCCCTCATTACAACAAACAGGAGCAACACTGACCAAGTCCCGAGTCTCTCCAGAGCTCCACCTCACAGGAGTCCAAAGAGCTGACAAGATAGATTCAGCTGGGGAACCCCGCCTTCCACACCATAAACAGATGATCACTCCTGGAAAATTATGCTCCCCGTACCCTATACCCCAAACCCTGCCCAAGGTTCTGGAGGATCTGAGAAGATACAGAAAGTCTTTTTGATTCCTTCTGGATTCCTCTCAGGCCCAGCTTGACTGCCTCTGGAGTCTACTAAATGTCCCTAGGGAGGCTGGTTAACTTTGTCCTTATGCAGACACCATATTGGATGAGAGGAGAAGTACTCACTTCAGACTCAATTGCCCCTCTTCATCCTTCTCCTCTTTTCCTACTCCTTTTCTTCCTCTTTGCCCTTTCCTTCCCCCTCCTCTTCCTCTTCTTCCTCCTCCTTCTTGTTTGATATAAGGTCTCACTCTGAAGTCCTGACAAGCCTTGAACTCATCATGTAAGCCAAGCTAGCCACCAATGTTCCTGTACCCTTCCACTCAACACCTCTATCTTTCTTTGGGAGTTTGTCTGGTTGATTTTTGTTTGAGTAAGATTTCATGTATCCCAGAATGGCCTCAAACCCAATAAACAGCCAAGAGTCCTGAACTTCCTACCTCTGCCTTCCTAATGCTAGGGCTGCTACTGTGAGCCACCACACTGGGTTTATGTGGTGCCAGGGATTGAGCCCAGGGCTTTATGTATATGACAGGCATGCAAACCCCTTTTTAGGAGTGTGTCACAAGATTCCTAGTTTACAGCCATCTCCTTTAAGGTCCCAAGTAGGTATTTGGGGTCTCATCCCACAGGAGCAATGGCCACTACACATCGTTATGATTCTGCTTAGGACTCTTCGTCTGAATCCCAAGGAAGACTTCCCTAATTCCCTATTGTTCCCAATGCAGGGACCATTGGGACAGAACCCTAACACAAGCTGTAGTGATGCTTCTGAAATCTGGCTGTAGAAGTGGGAAGGACAAGTTTCTCTAAAAACACTTCTTATTGCACCCTTTGCTACAAGTAATGAAAAGTGTCAACCCTAAAAATAGATTTTATTTCTTCTGTTCCTCCTCTGTGGCGGTGAAATGCTGCTTTAGTCTTGATATTTCAAATATCCTGTCTCTTCCAGGAAGGCTCAGCTCTGTATCAGGGAAACCAATGTTTAGATTGCTCTGTTTATTTCCTAGAAACCAATCTTTTAATTGGTTTACTAATATCATTTTCTGCATATAATACTTAGGTTTTCTTTTTTTTTTTCTTGAGGTTTCTTATAACAAGAAATAAAAGAATCATTCATTCTGAACCTGTTAAAGAGCTACCATTGGTCTGACAGATCTTGCCTGTGCTCACATTACCAAGTCGGAAAATCCTTCCCAGAGCATGTCCATTGATCCAGTTCTAGCCCCAGGCCTGGACATGTCTGGGTGTGTCCTGCTTGAGTGCACCTTGCTGTAGCTCACATATCAAGTTCCATGAACTTCTCAGTTATTCCCAGAGGCATCTCCTGGCTCACAAGAAGGTTTACAGCAGGATTTCTGGAGCACTTTGCATAGACCTTTTTGACTTGTCTACAGTTTTTCAAGTGTGTTTGTGCTCCATGGCCCTTTTCTTTTCTTCTTTTTCCTTTTTCTTTTTCCTTAATGTTTTTTAATTGATTTTAATTGAGCTATATATTTTTCTCTGCTCCCCTCCTTTCCTCTCTCCTCCCTTTCTACCCTCTCCCATGGTCCCCATGCTCCCAATTTACTCAGGAGATCTTGTCTTTTTCTACTTCTCACTTCCCATGTAGAGTATATCTATGTAAGTCTATCTGAGAGTCCTCATTGTTGTCTAGGTTCTTTGGGATTGTGATTTGTGGGCTGGTTTTCTTTGCTTACCACTTATGAGTGAGTATACGTGATAATTGTCTTTCTGGGTCTGGGTTACCTCACTCAATATGATGTTTTCTAGATCTATCCATTTGCCTGCAAATTTCAAGATGTCATTATTTTTTTCTGCTATGTAGTACTCCGTTGTGTAAATGTACCACATTTTTCTTATCCATTCTTTGACTGAGGGACATTTAGGTTGTTTCCAATTTCTGGCTATGACAAATAGTGCTGCTATGAACATAGTTGATCACATGTCCTTGTGGCACGATTGAGCATCCTTTGGATATATACCCAAAAGTGGTATTACTGGGTCTTGAGGAAAGTTGTTTCCTAATTTTCTGAGAAATCACCATACTGACATCCAAAGGAGTTGTACCAGCTTGCATTCCCACCAGCAATGCAGGAATGTTCTCTTTACCATAAGTTGTCACCAGTGTATTTGATCTTGGCCATTCTTACAGGTGTAAGATGGACTCGGAGTTGTTTGATTTGCATTTCTCTGATGACTAAGGATATTGAGCATTTCCTTAAGTGTCCTTCAGCCATTTTAGATTCCTCTGTTGAGAGTTCTCTGTTTAGGTCTCTTCTCCATTTTTTTATTGGATTATTTGTTCTTTTGATGACCAATTTCTTGAGTTCTTTGTATATTCTAGAGATCAGACCTCTGTCTAATGTGGGGTTGGTGAAGATCTTTTCCCATTCTGTAGGCTACCATTTTGTCTTAATGACTGTGTCCTTTGCTTTACAGAAGCCTCTCAGTTTCAGGAGGTCCCATTTATTAATTGTTTCTCTCAGTGTCTGTGCTACTGGGATTATATTTAGGAAGTGGTCTCCTGTGTCCATGACCCTTTTCTGAGCCAACTTGGAAGATGGCCCCTCACTTTTTCTTGGATCCTGTGGAAATCATTTCAATTTGCTTTCTGTGAAATTTTACTTGTCTTCTTCCACTGGGTTTTGTGGAACTGGGAATGCCATTTCCAGTACAGATGTATCTAAAGTCTGACCCTTTCTCTCTCTCCTATTTCCTTCTTTAAGAATAATCAGCCTTAGCTTTTCACCAGTAAAAATGGATTTCTCTATCGCGCACGTCTCTTTGTGGTGAGGGATCCCATCCTTCTCAACATCTCATTTCTTCTTATGAGGACTACCCTTTTTGTGGAAAAAGTGCATGAAAGTCCTCATATTTAAAGCTCCCCTCCCTCTTCTTCCAGGCTCCTTGGTCCCCTCACTTCTTCCTGTCCCCTGAATGCCTTGCCATCTCTGACTCGCCTACCCTCCTCCACTTAGCCTGCTGCACCCTGAATCCACTGCCTCCTGGTGCCTAAGGGACAGTCCAGAGCACCCTAGACTGCAGCCTCTCTGTTGCTGGGGGAACTGGATGGTGGGCCCTCCTCACCCACATTACTCTTGTGTAATTCCAGCCCCAGCCAAGCAAAATCCCAGCCCTTCCCACACTGCATCCATTTCAGGCTTCTGCTGCCTTTTATGCACAGAGGGAGAGGATGTGACTTCATGCATGAGGCATCTGAATGCAGGGGTGCCCAGAGCTCCCGCCCAGGTGGTTTGGAGCCCCCTTCCTGTGCCCCTCTTTCCAGTCAGGAGGGATGGGAAGGACGGCCAGCGGAGGGAAAGGGGTACTCCACTTCAGAGAACGGGGCAGATGGGAGAGGAAGTGAACTTGGCTAGACACTCAATTTATGTAAAACATTCCCCAAACTAGAATCCCATACACAGAGCCCCACACATGTGTCCACCCAGACTGGAAACCCTCCCCCAACCCTCACTCACTCCAGCTCTGCAGGACCAAATGCAGGAATAAGACTGAAGTTCTTTTCATTCTCACTCCCCAGGGCTACCTCTGGGACCATATGAACCATCTGAACCCTGCAGCCGCCCCTGAAAGGTGGAGCCAATAGACCTTGGGGGCCCCATCTTCAGAAAGCCCAGCCACTCCGAGATGGCTAGCATGGCGGTTTATTGAAGGACCAGTCACTTTCTTATGCCCCCCCCCAAAACATAATCTCCACGTGGTGTCTGAGGATCCTACATGGTACTTACATTCCTGAGGGGTCTTTGGACTGTCCATTGTTCCAGGGATCTTCATCTAAAGGCCGTGCCTCTTGAAGGGTGGCAGCACACATATCTCCCAGGGAGAAAATGCAGGAGAAAATGAGGCTTAGCTAGGGCCAGTGAAGAAGAAGCACTGTTCTGTCATTCCTTGTGACCAGCGGGGTTGTTACCTGCCGGCCAGATGCCAGCTATGAAACCTTTGTGGGAAGGTTGGGTGATGGTCCCTTCTGTGCTCATCTCCTGAACCCAGCCAGAAGGCTTTCTTTCTAGACTTTTTTTTTTAGGCAAATGCCCTCTTCCTCTTGGTGTCCCATGAGTGGGTCAGCACAGAATAAGATTCTATATTGGGTTTGTACACAGCAGAATCACCTAGCCTGTGATGAGCAGAAAAGAATGCGTGTTCCCAAAGATGTTGCTGCCTCTACCAAGTGCTCCCTGCCCCGCTCTTTCCTGCATACCCCTCTCCTCATCAGAAAAAGAATAGGGGTATATGAGTATTCAGTTCTTTCTTTTTTTTCCTTTAGTATAAATCCCAACCCCTGGGATAGTGCCCAGGTTCGGGGTAGACTTTCCCTGCTCAGCAAAACCTCTTTGAAAACACATTTGAAGACCTGTCCTAGGTGGCCAGCCTGGGCAATCATAAGTCCATTTACAGTGACAGTGAGGATTGAACACCATGGAGCCTCAGGCTGGTGTTGAACTCCTATGTAGTCCAAGCTGGCTAAAAACCTTTGGTTCTCTTGCCTCATCCTCTTGAGTGCTTGGATTTCAGTTGTCCACTCCCACATCTAGCTTGCTGTATATTGTTTAAAGATTTATTGTATTTTATGTGTGAGTGCCTGCATACATATATCTGTACTATGTGCATGCAGTACCTCTGGATACCAAAAGAGGGCATCAGACCCGCTAGAACTGGAGTTATAGGCAGTTATGGGCTGGGAACTGCAAGAGGAGCCGAGCATCTCTCCATCTCCACGTGCTCTGTGTTTGAAACTCTGCTTGCCTACGTTCTCGTAGCAGGACGTACTTGTGACACATCTCTTCGTGCCTTCCTTGGCAGCTGTGTATGTGCATCTCCCACAATATTCAGTTTGTGCTTGTCCCTTATTAGTGTTTCTGGATTCCTTCAGCAGGAACTCTGATTCCTGTAACCGTATTCCTTTTACATTTCTGTCTATGGCTTTGTCATAGCTCTTAAAAATTTTAGTTATTTGCATTGTTACGTGTTTTCTCCAGTGATGTCGTGTATTTTTCCCAGGATAAAAACTATATATTTACATACATTTATTCCTAACATGGTGTCTGGTACCTTTTGGCCATAGAGTAACTGTTAATTGACTTGGTTTTCTGTGTCCTAAGCAGAAAGAAGACAGCCCATATAAACACAGAACAGACCAAGACACAGAAAGCACCTCAAGGCTGTGAGGGTGAATTGGCCAGGTTCTTCTCAGGGACACAGGTGAGGTGACAGATTCATGGGCAGTCCTCTTCTGCCCCCCTCATAGCTCTGTCCCCTCCTGTCGTGGGTAGTGGGTAACAGTCAGCTCTCCAATGTGGAAGAGGTTTAGGGTTCTGGAATCATGTAGATAGGAGCCTAGATTTCCCAGAAGGTCTCCCTGGAGAAGTAGCAATTGAAACCCAAGATGAAGCCCTCACCCCAGGAGGAGCAAGCGCTGGCCAACAAAATGATCACAACTGTAGCCTTTACTTGGTATTTGGTCTGCTGTCACAGAGGCAGCAAGGAACTAGGACTGAAAAGAGCACAGGAGAGCACCGGTGTCCCAACTAAAGGGACAGCTGGTCAGTGTGCACGCGTATGGTGCAGCCGCATGAGCGGCAGGAGGAGGAGTGATTGTGGCTACTCTGATTTTTCAAAAGAATATAAAAAAAATGGGATTTTTTTTTTCAAAAAGAAATTCCCCTGGTTTTAAACATTGACTCAACTTGAAAATAAATGAAAGCGAACTGTATGTGCCAAATGAAACACACCTGTGGGTTTTATGGACCAGTGGGTAGGCAATTTGGAAGCCCCAAGTTAGAAAGGATATAAAGCCAGGGCTGGAAAGTGAGTCGCCGTGGGCAGAGATTGAGGCCAGAGAATGAGGGAAATGTTCGGGCTCATTAAGGAGACCAGCAGGCAGTGAAGGGCCGCTGGGGCGCTGTAAATGCGATCAAGTTTCTGTTTAAGAGGACTGTTCTGGTTGCAGCCTAGAGAGTCCTTGGGAAAGAATCTGTGCTGGAAAGAGGAAGACCATGTTTGAAAATGGTGGTGACACACCACTGAGTTGTGCCAGGGCCTGGTGTCCAGAGCAAGCACTGGGAAAGGATAGGAAGGGATGCATTTGAGAGCAACTCTGGAATCAGCCTGAAAGTCTGTTGCATGCCCTTTTCTAAAAAGGAAAAAAACAAGGACTGGCTTTTTTTCTATTTATATGTACATATGTGTGTCTGTGAATGTATGACACATGCCACATGTGTGCCTAGGGTGTCAGAAACTCAGAATTAGAACTACAGTGAATACCACTTGGGAGCCTGGACTTGAACTCAGGCCCATCTGGAAAAGCAGCCAGTGTCCTTAACCACTGAGCAATCTCTTCAGCCCCATGCGTCCTCTCCTCAAGCAATCTGGGCTTTTGGCAGCACTTGAGCCTAGAGCCTTAGGCCTGCTAGGTCAGCCTTCTGCCACTGAGAAATACCATCCCCCACTGTATTTTTCCGACTTTTAAATTTTGAGTCAAGATTTCAGGTTGGCCCGCAAAACTTAACTCACTCTGTAGCCCTAACTAGCCTTGAACTTGTAGAGTTCCCAGCTCAGTCTCTTAAATAGCTGGGATTACAGACATGCATCACCAGATATAGGTTGGTTTCCTTCCTTCCTTCCTTCCTTCCTTCCTTCCTTCCTTCCTTCCTTCCTTCCTCCCTCCCTCCCCCCTCCCTCCCCCCTCCCTCCCTCCCTCCCTTTCTTCCTTCCTTGTTGTTTTCTTTAGAGATAAGAACTTGCTATGAAACTGACCTCAAACCCATCATCCTCCAGCCCCGGGGTTTCAGTATGCTGAGAGAATAGCCTTGTACCATCATGACTAATTTAATCCTATTACTTATTGATATTTTAATTCATGTTTTCACACCGTTGAGGACAAAACCCAGAGTTTCACACCTACTAGGTAGGTGCTGTGCAACTGACTCCGAGTCAATGTTATGAAACTATTCTTCGTGCTCAGCTGCACAAGCCAGTTCTCACTGAGTATGGCCCAAAACTATACCTTGCAGCCTTCTGGTATTTTTATGGAATAAAAGGATGAAATAAAAACCTTATAAATACAAGTAGAGTTTAATAATTCCATTTATATATGGAAATCAAACAACACTCATATCTACAAAACATAGCTGATTAGAAGCTATAACAAAGGAAAGAGCCCATTTAAAACAGCAAAAAATCCCTCTTGAATAAAACTTAGCAAGAAATATGTAAGATTTATAGTTTGCAATTTTAATGCAACCAAAGGAAACAAAAGCTTAACAATGCTAAAGTATACTGTGTTCTCAGATTCTTGTCATCATAAAGCAGTCAAATATAGGGAACCAACCAATTTCATGTGCTCCCAATAAAAATACCAAAAAGGGGAAATTAAATAGCTAGTATTAAAATTCATGTAGAAAAATGATCAAGAATAGCCAGGAAATTTGGAGGAAAATTAGAGCTGGAAAGAAGGGCTAAAGCTACCATGTTTAAAAACTGATTGTAAGTCCTTGATAATGAAAGCAGCATGAACAGAAAGATCACTCTGTCCCAGTGAAAAAATCCAGAAGCAGGTTCAAGGGAGTGAGCGAATGCTGCATGTTGCTTTAATGACGTTAGCTCACGACAACCATCCAAAGAAACAATAGCCATAATTACAGCTGTGTAAGTAACCCTGAGAAAGATTCTCTCCCCTGAAAAATTTAAATGAAATCATAAACTTAATCAAAGTAGATATGAGAAGTCTTTTATATACTCATGTAAAAGTGTGATACGTTAGTGAGTTCTAGTCTACAAAACATTTGTACAACCTGCACAAAGAAAAATTGTTATTATTATTATTACTATTTCTTGGTAAAAAGGTTGCAACCCTTTTGACAAATCTCTAGTTCCAAAAATATCTACATTATAATTCATAACTGTAGCAAAATTACACTTATAAAGTAGCAACAAAATAATTTTATATTTGGGGATCACCACAACATGAGAAACCTTATTAAAGGGTTGCAGTATTAGAAAGGTTGAGAGCCATTGCCTTAACACATAAAATGATAGAACCAATAAAGAGAAAAACCACCAATAGGAAAAGCTGACAGCAAAGAGAACCAATGCTACATTATTCCCTGGCCAGGCTAAATGTGACCACCAGCACCATAGTGGCAAATCAGCTATGGGGGTAACCAACTTCTTTCTGATTATAATTGAAATTGCTCTACAGGACAGAATTTGCATTTGGCACTATAAACCTGGCCAGAAGCCTGTGGCTGGAGAGCTGCTGCTTTGCTTTATGAACCATGCAGATTGTCTTTGAAATAACTATGTTTATCCCCACAGGTTAGTGCTATTGTTAGCCATGGTCAGCAAACCTTTTTGCAATGGACAATGGTAACTGTATAGACTCATAACTAGTCAGAGTGCTGAGAATAAGTGATTATTTAATGCTCAGTCATAAATGGGACATCTATATCATGGTTTCCAAGGCTCAAAGAACATTGCAGAAGACAGTCCAGAAAGAATGTGGAACACTGTCTTCCGGGTATGACATGGCCACAGAACCCTTGAACTCACAGAGCTGTGATTGCTTGTGCAAGATTGGTTGTGTCAATGTCCTATCATGGAACGGGGAGGAACTCAAGAGGCCTCACCCTTCCCTAAAGATCTAGAAGCAGTTGATGGTTGCTAGGGGGAGACACATTTTCTTCAGTGGTGGTGGGGCATCTTCGCCAACCAATTGTCTTTAAGAGGTGGGACCAAGTTAGGGTGTGACTTTCTGGGACCCAGAGAAAAACGGCACATGACCCAGGTGCCCTATCTCTGTGTGGTTCCCTCTCAGCACAGCTGAGCTTGGACTTCTCATTCCTGTTTTGTGAGTTTTCCCCCTATAATAAATAAAAATATAATTGTTTTATCTTTTAGCTAGCCTGGTTATTTCCCAAATCAAGCTACCTTCTACATAGTCGTGTAGCGACAGGTAAGGTATCCATAGTCCTGTAAAGAACCTCTCATCCTTGGAACCCAAATGCAATTCATTAAGTCAAAAAATTTATTTGAGGTGCTGGAGAGATGGCTTAGAGGTTACAAGCCCTGGCTGCTTTTCCAGAGGACCTGGGTTCAATTCCCAGTACCCATATGGCTGCTCTCAATTGTCTGTAACTCTCCAGTTCCAGGGCTTCTGACACATTCACACAGACAATCATGTAAGCAAAACACCAATGCACATAAAATAAAAATTTAATAAGAATCTTTTAAAGACATGAAAGTAGAAGGGGGCCCAGAAAGTAGAATGAGAGAGTGAGAAGAGAAGGTGGTGACTGAGTGTGTTCAGAAGCATACATTCATACATAATGACACCAACTATTATGTGTAATATATGCTAATCAAAACATGAAAATGGAAGCCGGGTGGTGGCGGCCCACACATACCTTTAATCCCAGGGATATGGAGGAAGAAACAAGCAGATCTCTGTGAATTCATGGTGTGGGAGAATGGTCTGTATTCTGTCAATTATATTTTAAATAAATGCTGATTGGCCAGTAGCCAGGCAGAAAGTATAGGGGGGACAACCAGATAGGAAGTAAAGGTGGGTCAATGAGACCAGGAGAAATCTGGGAAGAGGAAAGCTCTCTTGGCAGTCCTGACCCAACCACAGAATAAGTAAGATGTGACTGCCTCACTGAAAAAGGTACTGAGTCATGTGGCTAACACAGATAAGAATAATGGACTAATATAAGTTATAAGAATTAATAAGAAGCCTGAGCTAATGGGCCAATCAGTTTTATAGTTAATGTAGACCTCTGTGTGATTTCTTTGGGACTTAATGACTGTGGGAACTGGGCAGGAAAGAAAACCTCAAACAACAAATGGTGCCCAACGTCTGGATGACTGCATCCACATAAGCCTGACAGAGCTTGGGAAGTAATTTTGGACAAAAAAGAATAGTGTTAAGCACAGTTTATTGATAGCAGCATTTTCTCAGATGGGGTCTGCTTGCTAGAGGCAAATGCATCTCATTTAAGAGAGGCTTCCTGACCCAGCTTTAGCTGTAAAACCTTGCAGCTCTCTTTTAAGAGGTCCTGCCACAAAACACTTAAATGGTGTTGATGAAAAGCTGACTGCATGCATTTTGGTTTTCAGCCATAGCAGGAAAAAAGCCACACTGTTTTAAAACTCTGGCTTTCTGGGCCATCCTGCTAGTGCAAACTCTGACTTTTTAGGCAGGAGGTCCAGCTACAGAGCATTTGAGTGTGGTTTGTGAGCAGACTGCTGCAGCTTGCTTGCTGGCAGGGACCTGAAACGCCATAGAGTTGTGACAATAAACATGGCTATAACTGGTATCTCTGCCATGAGGCTGGAATCTTAGAAAGCTAAGGAATGGGCTGGATCTCTTATTGGCTAACTCTCACATATTTGTTTAACCCATTTTTAATAATCTGTGTGTTACCACGAGTCGTGGCTTACCGAGAAAGATTTAGTGTGTTTGACCTGGCAGGCTTCATAGCAGGCCACTCTCCCTGACTCTTTCTTTTCTATCCCAGAATATTGTTTTGTCTCCTCCACCCACCTAAGGGCTGCCCTATCAAAAGGCCAAGGCAGTCTCTTTATTTAACCAATGAAAGCAACGTACAAATACAGAAGACCCTCCTATATCAGGGACCAAATGATCAACCATTGAGCCTGTGAGGGACATTTCACATTTAAACCATAACACCATACACGTGTT
Organism: Ondatra zibethicus; assembly: GCA_004026605.1. Classification (NCBI taxonomy): domain Eukaryota; kingdom Metazoa; phylum Chordata; class Mammalia; order Rodentia; family Cricetidae; genus Ondatra; species Ondatra zibethicus. The sequence goes on along the minus strand of PVIU01012834.1, from coordinate 23,220 downwards.
GGGAGAAACACCAAGCAGTGGAGCCAAAGGAAAATAGCAACCACCCAGGAAGGCATGTGGCCCCCTTAACCCTGTGGAAAATAGGGAATCAGAGATCCCAGTAGGCCTGGAGACTCAGTCAAAGCCACGAATTTACAATCCAAGACTTTGCCTTATTGGAGTCTGTCTTGGATAGGGTTACTACTGCTGTGATGAAACACCATGACCAAAGCAACTTGGGGAAGAAAGGGTTTATCTGGCTAACACTCCCACATTGCTGTTCATCACTGAAGGAAGCCAGGACTGGAACCTGGAGACAGGGCTGAGCTAAGGCCATGGAGGGGTGCTGCCTATTGGCTTGCTCCCTCTGGCTTGCTCAACCTGCTATCTTATAGAACCCAAGACCACCAACCCAGGGGTGGAATCACCCACAGTGGGCTGGGTCCTCCTCTATTAATCACTAATTTTAAGAGTGCCCTACAGACTTGCCTACAGCCTGATCTCATGGGGGCATTTTCTTGAGGTTCCCTTTTCTCAGATGACTTTAGTTTGTGTCAAGTTGACATAAAAATTATCCACCACAATTATCTTGTATCAGTGAGAGACCTTATAGTCCAAAGAGTAGATTCAATGAGTACTTGTGAAGAACCTACATGCCTAGGCATCCATGACTAATGAGATGTACCCTTTTCCCCCATGCGCTTAGAATTCGCCAAGAGTTGTCAGTGTGGTAGGTGCTCTTTAGAGGGATACAGCAGCGGGCTGCAGAGATGTCTCCATGGGGAAATGGATAAAGTGCTTGTTGTATAAGCATGAGGACCTAAGCTTGAAACCTTAGAATCCGCATAAAATTCAGATGGTAGTGTGCCTCCCAGCAGTCCCACAGTGAGATGGGAGACCCAAGACTCTTACAAGCCAACTATCCTGATCTACACAGCATTTCAAGATGGAGGAAAGTAAAGGAAGACACTTGAGGTTGTCCTATGACCTCCACACATGGCAAACACGTAAACACTACATACATACATACATACATACATGTGCAACACATGTCAGGAAGCTGCTCTGCTGTTGGAGACCTTCCCAGCTGGACCATCCAAGAGGCTGGTGCTGGGATAATGGTGCTTGCCCAAATGTGATGCTATAAGACGCAGCCCATAGATTGTAATTGCATTTGACCTGCATCTTGAACGGTGACCCTACCATGTATCCTTCTGAAGGCAGAATGAGACACATATTTGAAAATGTGGTCCTAGGGAGCAAAGAAGAAGGGACTAGCATATAAGAATGTCTTGTCTTGGACCCTGATGAGTGCTGAGGACAACTGTAACAAGAGGGCTGGAGGACAGAGGATGGAGCATCTATTCCTCACCCCTCAAGACCAGCCCCATAACATGTGTCTGTGTGAGTGGATCCTGGAGGCACAGGACAGCTAAGGGATCTGGGGCACGAGTGGGGACAGTAGCAGAATCAAGACAAAGCCTGGTAGAGCCGATGTAGACCTGTTCACTTTAAGGAAGGTGGACTGAAAGACTCAGCCAAGGGGATTCAGCATGCCAGCAAAGGTGCTTTTAAGCACCTTAGAAGGCTGCAGAGGCAAAGATCCTGGGATGGGAAGATCATCCCACTAAGGGCTTGCTCCAGGATCCTCAGATGAGTACGGCATATGTGAGAGGCTGGAACTAGTGTGGAGTGAGAGCCACCAGCAAAGAGTACTCAACCAGGTTAGCTCCTGGTGGCAGAGAGGCCATGAGGATACTGCTTTCCCTTCTGAGAAACCAAGTGGAGGAGTTCACCATTCCTGGGAAGAGCAAGACAAAGAATTCAATCTGCTTCTCATCTCCTGCTCATTCAAGGACAGACAGGGCACTTTTAAGTGTGTAATGCATGTATAAATCAGGGTGACTTCCATTGTATTGAATGCTTCTATACACCAAGGGCTGTGGTAAGTACCTCATAAATGTTATTCAGTGGTATCAATGATCTTATGACACAGGCATGAATCTTATCCATCCATTGAGAGTCAGGCAAATCACATACTGTATCAGGCAACCACAGTCAGTCGAAATAAAATTAAAGCCCATAACTCGGAATCCCTAATAGGATTCTCTATGGCCACATTCTGCTTGCCATATTGTTCTTATGAGCTGGAAAGAAGGTTCAGTGGGTAAAGTGTTTGCCATATAAGCATGAGGACCTGAGTTCAGGTCCCCATCATTCATTGTAAAAAGTTGAGTTCAGTGATGCATGCCTGTAATATAAGCACTTGGGCAGGGTTAGGTGGATCCCTGGAGTTCATTGGCCAGATAGCCTAGTTGAATAAATGAGCTCTGGGTTCATTGAGAAACCCTGTCTCAAAAAATAGCTCAGAGGTTAAGGGGACCTATTGTCCTTGCAGAGGACCTTGGTTGAGCTCCCAGCACCCACATGGTGACTCAGAACAATCTATAACTCCAGTTCCAGAGGAATCTGACTCCCTCTTCTGACTTCATTGGGCACCAAGCATACAGTGGTAATACATACATATATGCCGGCAGAACACTCACTCACATAGAATAAAAATAAATAATAAGATGGATAGTGATAGAGAAAGACTCCCGACATTGACTTCTGACCTCCACATGTCCGTACACACACATATATAAGCACATGTACATGAACATGTATTCATGGTCACATTTTCACACAGAAAACAGAAACCCCCTTTCTCCCAGTTTTGGAAGCCCAGAAGTCCGAAAGGGAGATGTGGGTAGAGATGCATCCTTCTGAACCTTCCAGGAAGGGAGGCACCATCCTTGCTTCCTGCATCTGGTGATTGGCTGAGAATCCTCAACCTTGCCTACCTCGGTGCTTCTGTCTCTCCAGCCAGCTGTACAGTGCCCTTCCTTGGGTGTCTGTGTCTGTACTTCCTCTCTTCTCCATAGTCATGATTGATTGGGTTCAATTCCCAATACCCACAGGATGGCTCACAATCATCCCTAACGCCAATTCCAGGGAATCCAATGCCCATTTCTAATCTCTGAGGACACCACTCAAGAACATGGTGCACCCATGCACAAAACTCAAGTCCAAATAGATTAAAGACCTTATCATAAAGCCAACCACACTGAACCTCATAGGAGAGAAAGTGGGAAGTACACTTGAACACATTGGCACAGGAGACCACTTCCTAAATAGAACCCCAGCAGCACAGACACTGAGAGAAACAATTAATAAATGGGACCCCCTGAAACTGAAAAGCTTCTGTAAAGCAAAGGACATGGTCAACAAGACAAAATGACAGCCTACAGAATGGGAAAAGATCTTCACCAACCCCACATCAGATAGAGGGCTGATCTCCAAAATATATAAAGAACTCAAGAAATTGGTCATCAGAAGACCAAATAATCCTATTAAATATTGGGGTACAGACCTAAACAGAGAACTCTCAACAGAGGAATATAAAATGGCTGAAAGACACTTTAAGGAAATGCTCAATATCCTCAGTCATCAGAGAAATGCAAATCAAAACAACTTTGAGATTCCATCTTACACCTATAAGAATGGCCAAGAGCAAAATCACTGATGACAACTTATGCTGGAGAGGATGTGAGATAAAGGGAACACTCCTGCATTGCTGGTGGGTGTGCAAACTGGTACAGCCCCTTTGGATATCAGTATTGTGATTTCTCAGAAAATTAGGAAACAACCTTCCTCAAGACCTAGCAATACCACTTTTGGGTATATATCCAAAGGATGCTCAATTGTACCACAAGGACATGTGCTCAACTATGTTCATAGCAGTATTGTTTGTCATAGCCAGAAATTGGAAACAACCTAAATGGCCCTCAGTCAAAGAATGGATAAGGAAAATGTGGTACATTTATACAATGGAGTACTACACAACAGAAAAAAAATGACATCTTGAAATTTGGGGGCAAATGGATGGATCTAGAAAACATCATATTGAGTGAGGTAACCCAGCCAGAAAGACAAATATCATATGTACTCATTCATAAGTGGCTTTTAGACATAAAGCAAAGAAAACCAGCCTACAATTCAGAACCCCAGAGAACCTAGTTAACAATGAGGACACTAAGAGAGACATACATGGATCTAATCTACATGGGAAGTAGAAAAAGACAAGATCTCCTGAGTAAATTGGAAGCATGGGGACCATGGGAGAGGGTTGAAGGGGAGGGGAGCAGAAGGGAGGAAAGCAGAGAAAAATGTGTAGCTCAATAAAATCAATATTAAAAAAAAGAACACGGTGCACAGACATACATGCAGGCAAACATTCGTATGCATAAAATAAAATAAATAGATCTTTTTTAAAAAGATCAGCCTGTACTGACAACAGTCTCAGCTAATTCCACATGAAGCCACCCTAATTTCAAACGGGGTCATAGACTGAGGCGTACATATCGCTTGCTTCTTATGAGTTTAATAGATGGATCTCTGTATGAAGGAAGCAAAGGTAGTTGTGGGCTATAAACGGGAGGTATGGGTTTTCATGGGTATGCTTTCAGAATTGATGAGTTTCATTCTTTCTCAACAGCAATCCCTGTAGAGTAAGCCTTTTCCAGGTGTAGTCAGTAAAATATTTCTGCCTTCTTCAATTGTGCCTGTTTTATCCACACTCAGGGTAATAGATTTCCCCTTTGTTGAATATTATCCCAATCCTGTGGAGTATAAAATATAATAATCCCCATGTTCAGGACGGGGAGACTGAGGCTCAGGAGGACTATGCCACAAACCTTCTCAGTGAGTGACTCTAGCCCGCCCAGAATTCAGCTCCAGAAGGATTTCACTTTCCATGAAAAAAACAAACACTTTTTCATTCCATTCACATTATAGAAACATGTGTTCATCGTAAGTGCTTTGAAAGGACGCAGGATGACATGTGGGGGAATGGAACGAACTCTCCTCCCCATCCCAGTGAGTGGCAGGCTTGCTTCCCTCCCAGGGCTCTTCCTCTCTGACATCTGTTCTCCACGCTTTCTGTCAGATGTGTACATCGCTACCTATTTTTAGTGCTTGTTTTTTTATTTACATAAAGAGAATCTCACTCTCCATGTTGCTCTGGTACTGACATTTTCCGCTTAACAGCACCCTGGAGATGGTTTTTTTTCCCCTGTGTCAGCGAAGCTCACACTCATCTCGAATGTTCCAGAACAACAGAAGGGCCAGTTTCTGTTGCTGCCGCCTGGGTGTCCCTTCTGACCAACACGCATGCTCAAGCGAGCTTATGAATTGTCAATCTTACCCTTTTCTCTGTTTCTTTCTTGGGAGTGGGGTAGGAAGGGGGCTGGGGATTGAACCCACAACCTCCTGCGTGCTAGGCACACATCCTACCACTGAGCTGTGCCGTCAGCCCCGCAGCTGCCGATTTTGAACACTATGTCTCATTCATCTCAACTGCTAGCTAGTGTTTTGGACCACAAAAGTGCCGCCGCTGGGTAAAGTGCTTGTTGTAAAGTGCAAGCCCGAGGATCTGAGTTCGGATCTCTCGCACTCACAGAAGAAGCTGTGGCTGGTGTCTGTGATGCCTGGGCTGGAAACACAGACTGGAGGAATCCGTGGGGCTTCCTGGTCTGCCGGTCTAGTCTAGTGCATAAACTCCAAGTCCCAGTAAGAGATTCAGTCTTAAAATGTAAAGTGGACTGCCACTGCCACCCTCATGCTTCTGCTGCTGTAGTTTCGATGTGAAATGTTCCCCACAGGTTCATTTGTACCAGCTAGCAGATGTTTGGGGAACACTGTGGACCCTTTAGGAGGTGAGGCATGACCGCAGGAAGTCAGTGGCCCTCACATGGATCCTTGGGGAAATACAGCCCCTGAATGATTCTCGTCTCACGGTGCTTTCTGTCTGTCCCTGACACAGCAGACTGACGTCTTCTGAAACCATAAACCAAAACAGAGCTTTCATTCCCATAACTCATTTCTGTCAGGCGTTTTGTCATAGTAGTGATATGATAACAGAATGATCCTCAACATCTGAGAGCGTCTATAAGAAAATCTCCCCCAGGAGAGACCACACACACACACAGGATTCTTCCAGCCCTATGGTGGATCCCCACTGCCTCCCACAGTCTCTCCAGGTGCCCCTTCTAGGACAGTGACTATATCATCTGGGGTGATTCAAAATAAATATCTGCCTGGGCCTGGACTTCACTTCCAGGAAATCTGATTTAACTGAATATGGTTGTGACCAAAGCATTGAGACCCCCCCTTTTTTTTTTTACCAGTTCCTATAGATAAGTCAAGTTAAGAACCACTGACAGGGGCTGGAAAGTTGGCTGGATGACTAAGAGCACTTGTTGCTCTTGCAGAGGAGCAGGTTCAGTTCCAAGCAACCACACAGTGGTTCCCAGGCATCCCTCGCTCTAGTCCCAGGGCATCTAATTCCCTTTCCTAAATTTCAAGGGTACCAGGCACCCACATGGTATGCATACACACATACATATATACATACATACATACATACATACATGCAAGCAAAGCATTCATACACATAAAATACAGTAAGTTCTGAAATTCCTTAAAAGAAAAATAGGGAGAAGGATCTTCTCCATCCCCCAATTTGAAACCTGAAGAGGGGAAAATGTATACAGAAATGCTAGTGGGACAGAAAAAAACAGTAGAAAGTAAAGACAGGACATAACTCTTCCCACAGAGGCAGAGGCTGCCCAGCCCCAGCCCCTGAGGATCCTGCTGTTAGGTCCAAAACCTTCATTTGCACCAAGCTGCTTATGCCCCTTACAATCCTAACGCTTCAGCCACCCCGCGCCTGCTCACTGCCTCACTCCTCTTGCTTCACTCTGTACACTCTATCTCCCTTATTCTCTCCTGCTGCCCTAGCTCTGACCCCATGTAGTCAGCTTTTCTCTCTGCTCTGGAATCCTCCAGATGCTTCTGGATCTTTCTCTCTCTTGCCCACAATAAAAAAATAAAAACTTTCTCACTGATGGAGCAGTCGTGCCAATGCTTTCTTTGAGGCGCCCCATCATATCCACTGACAGGTTCCCGCCTTTCCTAAGGTCTACATATCTACCTGGGTGTCTCTTGACAACCCCCACTCCTGTTGAAGGTCCAACTCCACACTAGCAACCCAGCCTTTGTGTTCAAGAAGACCTGCAGTGTGGAGACACTAATCTCTGTGATGCATGTTGGTGATACTATACATTGGTACACCCGGCAGCACTCACTGTGAGAGACCCTGTGTCTGACCTTGCTGGGAATTACTAGGTACCTGGGTCTGCTCATTTGCGACTCCTCACCCTATTGCTGGTGGGAATGGATGGCTCCCAAGAAATCAAACAAGCAAACCCTGGCCAAGATTTCAGGAAAGAGGAAGTCTTCTCCATGGCTGGCAATGTATGAACTGGTGGAGACACTGTGGATATTAGCATGGGAGTTCCTCAGAGAACGGAAACCACCTAATCCATGTACTCCCGGGGATACAGCCGAAGGACTCTAAGTCTGCATTCTACAAAAATACTTGCACATCCATGATTCGTACTAGCCAATTATGATGGCATCATCAGACAAGTCACAAAGAAAATTGGCTATTGATACTCAATGGAATATTAGACAGACATTAAAAAGAATGAAATCGAATCATTTACAAGAAAATGGATGGCTCCTCATGCTAGGTGAAATAAGCCATGCCTCTCATGTGTAAAACCTAGACTTTTTTTTTTAAAGCAGAAGGCTCTCCAGAGACCGGAAGGTGACCAACAGGAGGGGGAAGGGGACCACGGGAGGGTAGGTACTGAGAGGATGGATACGATCAAAGTGTGTGACATATATGCATGAGAATGTAATAATGAAACCCATTGTTTTGTACAATGAATGCACACTAATGAAAAAAAGAGATATTAATGATTGATAGGGAGGCCTGGGAGGGGCAGGGGCACAGGTATGAAACTCCCTGCACTCTACACAACATCTTTTCTTGTAAAGACAGAATTGCTACAAAAACTAGAATGTATTATTAGGAAAAGACCCCCACATACAAAACCTCCATTCCCAGAGCTTCAGCATCCCCACATGGCTAGTCGAGCCTTTTTCTTTAGACAGAGGAAGGACAGGATGATGGAGGCCCTATAAATACAAATAAATAGAGGTATGCTCATCCCAATAGCCCCCCCCCAGGAAACACTCCTTGAGAACCACCACGCTGCTTCCCACCTGCACTGCAACCTCTGGTTCCTGCACTCACAGATGGGGCTGGAGCGGCACACAAGTTCAAAGCCCCCTTTGCCTCCCTCCTCCTCCTCCACGTTTTTCTAAGGCCACACAAGGGTGAAGGACTTCCCAGTGGTGGGAACCCCTGTTCATTACCTTTCTCCCCCTACATTTCCGGACCCAAGACTTCTTTTTCAATGGAGGTTAATCTGATTAGAGCGGAGGTGCTAATAACTTAAATGAATGCCATTAAAGAGCCGCAGATAACATCTGCATGTAAACCTGGCCTCTGAGAGGGCAGCGGCTGGAATGTCAAGCAGCTGGCGGGCTCAGAGCTGGGGGAGGGGCTTATCCCCGGCTTTCGGGAGTCTCCTGCTGTCCCCACAATAATCCCTTCTTCTGAGCAGCAGTGCAATGTGATTCAATAATGACTCTTGGGAGTGTTTCTGTGTTAGGCACAGGGATGCTCTCTGTGCCCATCATATCACTTCACTTTTGTGGTGACCCAGTAAGGGACTGTAGTCCCCGTTCTGCAGGGGAGGTCTCCGAGCTTGAGTTTGCCCAGAGACTCATTCAGGGGAAAAATTCAAACTTAGTTTGAATCCTGCTCTAATCCGTTTCCTTTCTAATCTGCACCCCACCCCCATGTCTCTCTCTCAGTGGAGTTTATATGCTATGCGGTAGGATTTCCATCACTGCCGGTGACAGCTGTGGGTGAGGTCCCGGTACAACTACCCCACTGCCAGTCCTGGTTTCCCTCCTCTCCTCCTCTCTCTCACGTCCTGGCCCTGCATAGATAAAGCAGAAAGCAGAAAGCTTTGGCCTTTAAAGATCGTTACATGGGGCCAGCCAGCCTTGGGCGCCTGTGGGATCCGGTGGTTGACTGGGTGTGTGTGTGTGTGTGTGCCACACTCAAGAGCAAGACTGAGTAAAACCCACCGCTCTCTACACACGTGGGCCACCTGCAAGAGACGTGAGGCTGGAATGCTAGACATGACAGAGATGAGGTCCCTGCCCTCAGAAACTCGGCACACACCAGGAGAGGAGGAAGAGGCCTGGAAGTGAGGCTATTAACAAGGCTATTTGTTTTGGCAAAAGACCACCCTGGATCCTGGTGTTGAGCCCCTTTGACCGAAAACACAGACAGTTTTTCTACCACTGTGCTAGCTTTGAACGCGGTAGACTTTTGTTAAGGCACACATGAGTCAGTCTTGTCCTTTACCCTACCGGAGTCAGCTAAGCTTTGTGTTGCAATGTTCCACATGCTGGTCCAAGAAGAATCAACAAACATCCCATTTAATGCAGTCAGCTGTTCCATAGACAAAATGACGCTTGGAACTGATTTCAAATCGATTCCTGCCCTTACTTAGTAGTTTATTTGACCAGCATATATTGATTGAGTCCCCGTTTTGTGCCTGGGAATGCCCCAAGCTGTGCAGAACAAGACAGATGACAGCCCTGCTGCAAGGACCCCTCCATCCAGTTGGGGAGTAGACCCTATCTTACTAAGTTGGTGGGACATTTATGTAATACAGAATGACCTCAAGTGCTAGACAGATAAAGACAGCAAGGTTAGAGAAAGGCCAGAACATTCTATGAGACTATGAATCTGATGAAGAGACCCGTGCCTCACAGGTGTGCAATCAATGTCAACAGTCCCCTTTCCAAACAGCACTGCTGGATCATTTGAAAATAAGTTCAAAGGAGACGGGTGGAGGCAGCGTACACCTCTAGTCTCAGCACTCAGGAGGCAGAGGCAGGTAAATCTGAGTCCAAGGCCAGCCTGGTCTATAGAATGAGTTCCAGGACAGCCAGGGCAGCACAGCACAGTGAAACCCTGTCTTGCAAAACCAAAAGTGGGGGGTGGAGAAGGAAAAGCAGCTCAATGGCAAATACAGATCCCAGAAGAAATGAAGACTTTACAAACGACCCAACCACAGCCCTGATGTGGGGCTCAGGCTGTGAGTGCTGACACCTGTCCACTGAGCAGGGTGCAGTTTAAGACCTGAACACTAGTCCTGGTTCAAAATCTCTCGGTCATTTGTGAATTGTAGGACCAGGGGACATCGGGAACTCATTTTAGTTTTCACTTTACTTGTTTGGAATCCAGAGAGAATAAATATCTATCTGAAGATAGAGTCTCAAATTTTGAAGTTTAAAAACAGGCAGTATTTGTGAAGGACTTGGACCCAGCTTTTGGCACTCAACAAGTACTTCAAATATATGGTGGTTATGGCCACTTGTGTAAGAAAAGGAACACATCTCTTAGAAGTATCTCTGTAGGTATTTTCTCCACTGGACTTGCGGTGTGACCAAGGATGACCTAAACTTCTGATCCTCTTGCTTCTAACCCCCAAGTGCTGGGATGAGCATGCCTGGTTTATACTGCACAAGACACTGAACCAGGGCCATTAAAGGGTTTCTCACTCACATAGTCCCTCACTGGCCAAAAGGTCATCCTGTGACAAAGGGGTCTACTTTACTAATCTTTGTTACTGATGGTTGAGACTGCAGAAGCGGGTCACCTAGCCTTGTTATCAGTTCTGGAAAACACAATAACTTGGGTCTGCAATGCTTTGCTTTTTTTTTTTAAGGCCTTATATATGTTCCTTTACCCCATCCTCAATGTTATTAGGGGACATTTTCCTGGGAATAAGATCATAAAACTCACAGAACTGAAGCAAAGTGCTGGATTAATCACGGCATTATCTGTTTTTCACTCCCTATGGCTTCCTGTTGCTCCTAGAAAAATGTCCAACAATTGACCAATGCCTGCCTCACACAAGCCAGCCTTCCTTCCCACCCTTTCTTCACATTACACCTGCCAAGGCTGGGTGTCGTAATGAGAGAGCAAGACACTACAGAGGTTCCCCTGTCTAACAGTTTTGTTGAGGTCATTTTAGGTTTGACTAGGATTTGACCTTCCTGATGGAAAATCCTGGGGAAAATTATCTAGCTCTAGTCTAGGAACTCGTGGTCCAGATACCCCGGCTAATTTATTCTGGCCTCTGTTAAACTGCCTTCCAGCTAACTGCTTAGCTTAGCTTCTGTTAAACAGCTTGCTTGTACAAAACCTCCCCCTATAGCTGCTGAGTGAGACAGATAGCAGGATGTGGATTTTGCCTTTAAAAGCTCCTTGCCTTAAACGCCCAGTGCTACACTTGGGTCCCAAATACCTGAGTGCAGTCACAGTCTGTTGGAATAAAGACTTCAAATTGGCTATAGACTATCCTTAGCCATCTTCACTGCTGGGTTCCCCATAACTCTGCCTGCATTGGACTCCAGTTGTAGAAACATGCCCTGCTTCTTCTCTCAAGAACCCTTTCTCCAGGCTGGCTCCTCCACTACCCTCCTCCACTCCAGAGGCTTCTCCCAGTTTCCTTCAGCTTGGTTGTGCAACTTGAACACACCTTCATCCCTACCTACCTGGGTCATTCATGTGTCTTCATAAAGACCATGCCAGTTGGAGGTCGCATGCATTTCTGCTCAGATAGCTGTTTAAACAAGATGGGGATGTATCCAGTGTGACAAGAGTCCTTTTCTCTCATGAAACAAGAAACCCAGAGGCAAGGTGTCGAGGCAGATCTGAGCCCTCCCTCTGGTGTACTTTGGCACGAAGGACATTTCCTTGGGCTCTGGGCATCACAGAACATTCAGTGCCTCCTAGCGAAGAGCTTTGCTGGAAGTTGCACCACAGAAAATTTATCATATCATAGTGGCCCAGACTAGCTGGAACTCCTGACTTCAGGAGAACACAGGGGTGCAGAATTCTAGCTGGGTCCTTTATGGGTCATACTGCACAGGTATCAGCTGAGTTGAAAAAGGAAGCTGTATGTTGAGGGAGCAATCAGTAGCTGCCGGTACCCATATTTCCACAGAGCCCTGAACTTTCCTGCATAAGGCTTCCCCAATGAGGAATGGCTTATTAAACTATAAGGTGGCATTTTCAAGGCATCTCTAAGTTGTTCAACTTCCAGTGACCCTGCAGGGGTAAAGATAAGATAACAAGTAAGTTCCTATGTATTTAAGGATCCACAGAAGGAAAGAAAAGAGACAAGGGTTGGCTTTGCTGGAAGCTGCCCTCAGAGGAAGAACACTGGACCACTCCAGATCACCTTTTACGTTTTTTCCAGGTTGTTTTTGAATGATTTCCTGTTGTAGTATTTACTCAGGACTCAAACCCAAAGCTCCATGGAGGTCAGGAAAGTTCTACCCCTGAGCCGCATCTCTAGAGGCCATCGTATGTCTAAATAGGTGGTGGACCCTGCCCTGGCTGGCCCAAGTAAGACTCCTTAGCATTGGCCCTCATTGGGATTTATGTGTTGTGGCTGATATAAAAGCTGCAGGTCCGGGAGTTCTTGACCACACTGTATCTATAACATCCAAGGCATGACTTGCGAGAGGCATACTAGTTCCTCTGAAAGGCTCGTAGCACTCAGAGGGTTCTGGTGGACTACAAATAGTGATAGAAAAAAAAAACCAAAGTCTTCCAAAGCTGAACTTCTCACGGCATCGACCAAGGGAAGCTGGCCATGGCATGTCTGCTCATAAGAGACTGTGGCGATGTTGGCACCAAGCCCCTTTGCTCGCGCCAGGCTCAGAAAGAAGAAGAATATTTTCAAAGAGGACATTTAGCAAACTAGAGGCAGCAGGAAGCCGTGGGCCCAGAAGCCTGCTCCTCCCGTGAAACCAGTGTGATCTTCTGAAAGGCTGATGTATGCAGTGAGAGGTGCTGGACTGGGACTTCTCCCACCCCCTTCCTCTGAGAATCCTTGAGACACAGGAAAGTCTAAAAGATAGGAAGGTGTGTTTCATCTTGTGCAGATCCTCTGACACACCTCAGTTTTCATTCCCATAAACTCTCTAATGAAGCTCTGTTCTCAACATCCCAAAACACCCATTACCCTGGCTGGGGAGTCCTAAGAGACTCGGCTCAGCCACGAAGAGTCCCAGAATGTCAATTGAAGATACTGCCATGTTGAAGAGCAGAGAGATATCTATACTTTGCGGTCATATTGGAAAGATGAACCAATAGAGGCATCCTTTGACCACCAAATCAGACCTGAGGGTAATTTTAAGTAGAGGGCAAGCAGTATACATAGAACACTCCTGGTTAAGATGGTCCCAAGAGGCTCTGCAAAGTGGTCTTAAATCTGAATTATTTGAGGGGACAGGTGGTTCTCTCAAATACAGAATTGCCCTGGAAAACAACCCTCTGAAAAGTTTCTGCACCCTGACAAGCATGTCTGCCAAAGCAGCAATCCAAATCAGACCAAATCAAACAAATTAGAAAAAGCCCAGGTTTAATGAATACAACATTCCCAGATGATTTTCCAGCCCCCCAAAGAGGAGACAGAAAGAGAGACAGAAAATTCCATGTTTGTTTTCTGGGGGTCAGTTTAAATACCCTGTGGGAATGGTCTTGAGCATCTCTGGGGGAGGGGACATCATCTGGCCAGCTTTCTGAGATGTGGCAGAGTTTGGAGAGAGATGGGGGAGGGGACTTAGGGTAGAACTTCCACAAGAACATTACAGACTCTTTGGGTATATGGATGCCAGGGCCTGGGGTGAAGATTTCACCAGAACACCCTCATTATCTGTCCTGTGGGGTTTTGTTCTCCCTGGAATCCAAGGTGACTAGAAAAGACAATGACTTAGCTGTGTCTTCAACCTTGACAGGGATGGGTTAGGTTGGCAGAGTGTAGCAGGAGTCTGTGCGGCAATGAAGTAGTCAGATATACAGTGTGGACAAAGAAGCCAGGCTTTCAGTGGCTTGAGGCTACCCTGTGGGTTTAAGTGAGGATTCAGTGCTCTTCAGCAAAAGCAGCAGTGACTGCGTATGAGCTCCCAACCACCCAACACTGCAGCACCATGGCTCTGGTCTTGAGACATTCTGAGGCAGGCGCTCTCTTCCGAGGAGGCGATAGCCACGGAACTGGCTTGGTGGCTCCACAATTACTGCCTTAGGAACTTGTTTGCTGAGGACTCAGGCTGTGACTGAGGAAGCTGATCTGAGCATCTTCAGACAGGGAAGCCTGCTGCCTCCTCCTGCCCTCGTTTTCCAGTAGATATAGAACAGCATGGCTCTGCAATGTGAAGTAAATGCCCACTGTCAAGCCTACATCCAGAATACACATACTAGGAAATGTCCCCACAACACATACAGGGAAATGGGAAATGTCCCCACAGGATCATGGTCTAAACGTTTGGTCCCCTGCTGGGTAGTGCTATTTGGGATGCTGTGGGACCTTTAGGAGGTGAAGCCTGGCTAACAGAGGTAGTTCAGTGGAGGTGAGTCTTTAAAGGTTATAGCCTGACTCTGTTTCTGTCCTATTTTATTTATTTATTGCTTCTCTGTCACCAAGATGTCCAGAAACCCAGCTGCACACTCTGGCCACCACAACTTCCACCACCGTGCACTATGTCCCCTGAACCATGAGCCAGAATAAAACTTTCTTCCTTTAATTGCTTCTGTCTGGTTTTGGTCACAACAATAAGAAAAGCGGTTGACACTGGTTCTCGCTTGGAGTTCCAACTGTGGACCTCTGCTATAACTTGGCCTATTAATCTTCCTCTTGTTATAACTACTTCCTACACATCAACATTTGCATACTATCTGTCCAATGGAAATCGGAGCATTTGGGACATAACAACCTGCTGAGGAATGGGTTGCAAGCAACCTCAGTCAAGATTGCTGTAATTATCATTTGTTTACAGCGTATAATGCTCCAGACTCATTACACACATGTTGCAAAAATTCCTTCCCTGGGGCAGGGGAAGATGCAAACAACATCTACCCCCTCCCTGAGGTCCCAACACAAACCAAGATAGAGTCCACCGAAGTTCACTCTGGGGAGCCAGTGACTTTATTAGGCTTACTTGCAGAGCAATGGGTGAGGTGACCCAGGTAGTCACATGGATGGCCTTAAGGCAGCCACACTGGAAGATCTGTGGCTGCCTAGGTGGAGCTCCTTCCCCTAGCTAATCCTTCTCCCATCCATCCACTCCAGCTGCTCTGTGCTAATCAGGGTTCTCTGAAGAAACAGAAGGGACAGGATGAGTAGTATATTAAAGAGAATTCATCAGAGTGGCTTATGTACTGTGCTCCGGCTAGTCCAACAATGGCTGTCTCTCAAAGGAAAGGCCAAGAATCTAGTTCAGTCCACATGACTAGACAGCTTAGCTGGTCTTCAGTCAGGAGGAAGAAGGTTCTGACGCCAGTGAAGGAACGCCACAGCAGCAGCGCAGATGAACTTGCCAGCAAGAGTGAGGGCAAGAGGCAAAAGGCAAAAGTTTCTTTCCTGGCGTTTCTGTGGACTTTCCGCCAGAAGCTGTGACCCAGATTTAGCATGGGTTTTCTGACCTCAAATGATTCGATCATAAAAATTCCTCAGACCCCAGCTGTTTGGGTTTTAGTTGATTTTAGATATATTCAAGTGGAGAACCAAGATCAGATATCACACACTCCCCTAGGCTTTATGCTGTTAGAATTTCATACGGCTGGGAGAAGGGGGCTGAATACTCAGGTGAGAATCCCATGACATCCTGTGCCCCTCCTATAAAAGAAGGTCAATAGTCAACAAGGCCAGCCATGCTGATCATGCTGATCGCTTGCAAACAGACACAGCTGGATCTGATGAAGATGGAGGCAGTTTGGCTCCGAGGATAGCCCTGAACAGCAACAAGAGTATTTCAAGTCTCACCACAGATACGCAAAGAAGACATTTGCAGAAGAAATCATTTGCCTGTGGATGCAGCAACACAGTTCTCACTGCAAGGGAAATAAGAGAGAATTTACTGTGGGTCAAATATGTGTGAGCATGTCCTGGGAGCATAGGTTCAAGTTGCTCCAGGTGACACATTTCAAACAGGCTTGACCTTTCCATAGTCACAGAACAAAGACAGTCAAAACATTCACCACGCACATGAGCAGAGACATCAGGTGGTCTGGTCAGTGGAAGCGAGAGGTCTGCTAATAACTTAATTAATAAACTTGAAAGGTCTTACTTGAGAGCGTAAAGGTCTGATGAAGAGGGGCCTGTAAAGGAGACTAAAGATAGACCAACGCAACCTTGGTTTCAGATCTGTATCATTCCTAATCTCCCAGGTCACAAAGCCCTAATCAGTCCACAGAGTCTTCAACTCAGGTATGGCTTTCCCAAGGCACTTCAGTTATGTGCCCAAAGACACACACTGTTTTAAGAATGGAAGTAGAACCTGAACTATGGCTTAACATCAAAGACTAGTCCTCTGCTGGGCTGTAATTCTGTAGAGTAGGCCTATATACTCTGGGATCCGCCTGCCCTTCATCCTGTGGGAGTCAAATTCATGGACAGCCATGTTTGCAGCCCAGTTTACGCCGTTCCATATCATAAACAAATAGGTGAGCCACTATCTGCAAGAATGTTCATGGGTTTCAGGGGTGGGGGTGGACCCTTCTCTCTGCACATATATAGGAAGTTGGCAACAGACACTTAACGTACGTATTTTCACCAGGGAGGTTACCTGAGAACTGCTTAAAAGAAACAGACCAAGATGAAAGGGGTTTCTTGAGCCCTTTACCAAGGGTGGCCTCTGAGCATTCCCACACAGAGAGCAGAGGCCTATCTTTCAAGTGACATTGTTTAGACAGTGCCTCACCTCTGTGATGCGAGGGGTCCTAGGGTTGAACCTCCTTAGACTCTCTCACCACTGCATGTGCCTTAAATCACTGCAGAGGACACAGATCAGTGTCAGTGTGGGGCAGGGGAGGAGAGAGGGAGGGGGCAGGGCTTCAGGTTTGCTTATCCATCAACCCCATGCTTCCTGCCTCTGTGCTGTTTACATGGCACTCCATCTAGGCTGCCTCAGATAGCCCCTGCTCTTTCTTTCCAGGAGGCATTGTTTTTCTTATACCAACATACAAAGAAGCTCCCCCATCCCTCCCTTGCAGGGTACACCTGAAAGACGGCATGGGAAGAAGGGATTTCTGTCAGGTAACTCCAGTGCCCTCAAAACAGTGACTGCTTCTCTTGCGTCTCCCCAAGACATTTTCCTGTCAGCACCATACTGCTTGTGAGTTTATCTCAAATAAATAAATTATGGAAGGAGGCTAGGTCTTGGGCCAACTCCAGAGGTGAAAGCCACCAATGCAAAGCACAGGAGTGACAAATAAGGTGGCTGACTGTTGTAATAAGGCCGTTTGTTTGTTTCCTGGCCACCAAGCAGCTCAGACCCGAAATAATCACACAGAAACTATATTATTTAAAACACTGCTTGGCCCATTAGCTCTAGTTTCTTATTGGCTAACACTTATATCTTAATTTAACCCATTTCTAGTAATCTGTGTATCGCCATGTGGCTGTGGCTTACCGGGTAAAGTTCTGGCATTTGTCTCTGGTGGGGCTACATGGCTTCTCTCTAAACTTTGCCTTCCCTCTCACAGCATTCAGTTTAGTTTTCCCTGCCTAGCTAAGTTCTGCCTTGCTAAAGCAGTTTCTTTATTAATCAATGGTAATCACAGCATTCAGAGAGAAATCCCACATCAGCTGACAGGTGCAGATTCCATGACACTTTAAATAATCTCTAATCCCAGACACCAAGGGCCTGGCCAGGGAGTCTTTTGGGGAATATATCCTTCAAGATCTTATTGATGAATGGGAGCAGATCTAGGCCCTTCACTGAGCGATAACCAAGTCTGAGAGTGTGCCATGCAGGAAGGCACCTACCTTAGAAATTCAACCTGACTGATAGGGCCTACAGTATAAGAAAGACAACTGGTCAACCCCATGCTACCACCATGCCTGATCTTGGTTCTGTCCTCAGGACTAGCCACCCATTCACTCACCAACCTCATCCTGCCCCTTCTAAGAGTGTGTCCAGGGGCTGTATGTGTACTTTAACATGACCTCAAAGAATGTAGTTGAAGGGAGATCCACTTCCTGCCTTGAGAAAATGAGACCCTTACATAATCTAAGGGCTCTGTATCCTTCATCACAGATGTAAATTCATGGTTCTCATCAATATTATAAGCCAGTGTTTAGGGAAATAGTTGTGCTGCAAAGCCTTTAATATAACAGGAGCCTGTCTCCCTGAGGACATCTTGCCTTTGGGTGGCAATTGGTGTGAGTAACTGAAAGTTCCGTGTAGAGACAGCCCTAGGTCCTGCTCCACATGCCTGAAGTAGGTAAGAATCTGACTTCCAAGTTCCATCAGGCATCCTTCATGACTCTCTTCTGTGGGAGCCTGTGACCCTCCATGAACTGCCTTGGTTGGAAGACCCTTGGATTCCAGGGCAGTATCAAAATTAGGTATCTGTTTTACCAAAGGTAGCTCAGGGAGGCGTGACTGGGGAAGCATCTGACACAATAGGAATAAAAGTTGGGAGGGCAACTGGATGACCAAAAAGATTTGCTTCTAGTATGAGGCTGTCTACTCACACTCCCAGTTCTAGCCAGGAGCTGGCAAAGCAGAAGTGGGAGTCCCAGCTTTGTAGAGATGCGAATTTAATCTACCCAACTCCATGATTCATCTTCCTACTTCCTAAACTAGAGCGCCAAGGGCCAGACAGGGAAAGTCACCTGCCTGGTGAAGACAGGGCTTGGGTCCTACTTTCCTTTTTCATATACTCCCTACATATCCATGGGTAACAGACTACTCTACCCCAAGGATGCCAGCTGGTGGGTTATACTCCAGAGAGTTTCTCTCCCTGATGGTCTCCTTTTGAATCCCACAAACTAGCAGGAATCTGTGCCCAGCAAATGAATTCCAATTTCTCTTACACAATCAGTGTTGAAAGTCTACCACAGCTGCATCTTTCATCCAGGTAGCTTGAGGAACATCTGGTTCGGAGAGACAGAGGACATAATTCCACTATGGGCATGTGACAAAAGTATAGGGGATGCCACCCTGAGGCCACATGCTGCCAGGCCTCAAGTTGCCTGATCTTCAAGACTCCTTCTCCCTTGAAATGATACCACCTCTAAAGGCTAAGCAGGGGACAGGGACCACCATTATAACCAGCACATCTGGATTAGACAGGGAAGTTCCCTGACAAATTGTTGAACTCCTCAGCCACTAGGCAGAGTTTACATAAACTCTGTTTGAAAATATAAATCCTCACTCTAGTAAGAAGAGACTTAGTGCCAGGCAGTGTGGCGTGCACCTTTAATCCCAGCACTCAGGAGGCAGAGGCAGGCTGATCTTTGTGAGTTCAAGAACAGCCTGGTCTATAAGAAAAACCTTGTTATACAGAAAAACCCTGTCTTGAAAAACCAAAAGAGAGAGAGAGAGAGAACACCTCGAAGACAAATCAAGGTCCTTTACCTGGGAGGACTAAGGAGCCATAACTTACCAAGTGAGGAATGACTAAAGTACAGTCTGAGCCCCCATGTCACACTGGACCTGTATCCTTGGCTGAGTGATGTTTCTGAATGCTGTCAGTTCTTGTTGCCATGGTAAAGGCCAGGGATTGCACTTTGGCTCTAGAGAACTACAAGGCAACGTGGAGGAACACCCAATTGGGAGGAAGAGCAACTGATGAGTGTCACAGTCTCCAAACAAAACTTACATTCAGTCAATGAATGGCAAAGAAAGTGCAGTTGAAGTCGAAGCCACTGTGGTTGAATACAAGCAAAAAAAATCACTGCCTCGCCATCTCCCTTTATACATGGATTATATTTTCACCATTTCTCATCTGATCCTGACCACACATGATGAAAGTGGTGAGGGTCTATTATCCCATCCTACAGATGAAGAAGTTGGGGCTGGAAGTAGGGGACCAGAGAGACAGAAGGAACACATCTGGAAAACTACACAGCTGCCTCTTCTGACTCCAGACACAGGTTAAGGCCTTTCTTGCCGCAGTCCCACTTACAGTGTCCCAGTCTACTTTCTGCTGCTGTGATGAAATGCCGTGATCAAGAGAGCAGCTTGGGAAGGAGAGGCTGTATTTTGTTTAAACTTCCATGTCTGCCATCTAAGGAAATCAGGGCATGTGACAGCAGGAAAAGCTCATTCCAGAATCAGACACAAAGACAAAGGCTCCTGGGTAGGGATGCTGTCTTGTGTAATTACAAAGATGAATTTATTTTGTAAAAAATATTTATCGGGTTAGATTGTCTGGTATTTTCAACACACACAAAAAAGGAACAAACTTAAAAACTTAAACATGGCATCTGAGCTGCAGTCAGGGCCAGCGGTTTCCTGAGAGCTACAGGCACCGCTAGGGTGCGTGGGGGAGCTAGCAAGGGTGAAAGAGGCAGGCGTGGTGTGTATTAAATATGAGGGGGTTTTAGTGGTGGTGGTGGTTTGTTTATTTTAAACATTTATTTAGTGTATGTTCAAGAATGTATGTTTTCATGTTCTTGTAGGAAATCAAGTTCACTGACAACCACTCCATTTGGTCTCCCAAAAGTTCTAGCAGAGGCATGCCATCCCCGTTTGCCTTAGTTTTCAGCCTGTTTGCTTATTTTTAAGACAGGATCTCAAGTAGCTAAGGCTGGCTTGAACTCAGAGCCCCTTAAATTCCTGATCTGTCTTACTCATAAACATATGTGTGCGCGCGCACACACACACACACACACACACACACAATACCACCACCACCAACTAAATAACTGGCTTCCTATTATCAGAATGACCCCCCATATATGAACCTAGTGTTTCCTCTGCTCTTTTGCTTTTGTAGGCTGTGGCACCTGGGAACCATCATTCCCACCCCACAGGTCCCCTGTCACATGGCATTCTATCCCAAAAAGCCAAAACACCTGCTTTTCTCCTTGAAAGATATTCTCTCTGTAAGGACCCTCAAACTTCAGGGATATCACATCAACGTCCCTTACTATTCTCACTATCCCAGGCCTCAGGCCTCAGTGAGAAAGGACCCATGTGGCCGGCATGCCAGGCCAAGGTCTTAGGAGTACAGCTCTCGCTCTGGTGACTAAGCCCTGTAACTAGATCACGCTTGCCCTCCTGGCTCTTTCTGCAGGGGGTTTCCCAGGAATCACCTGCTTGCTACAAGATACTCAAGGGGCGGGGTGTGGCCACCTCCTGCAGAAAGTTTAAACATTACTGGGACTGACTCAGTCTGCCTTTTATTATTGTCCTGGGCCTGCGTCACTAAAAAGGTCAATGATAGAACAGATCCCAAGACTGCATTTGTTTATTCCAAATTTCCTGATTACTCTTCATTAGTTTAATTATATTTCTCTCCATGGGTTTTAATTGGATCTATAATTGCCTTTTCATTGCTTACCAGCAGTAGAATTGTATCCAGCATGACAGTTGACTTAGATGCTCCTGTGCTAGAGCTCTAAGCCTGGCCACTCTTCCTATCCCCAAAGACAGGGATAAATAAACAGCAATATCGTAGGGACCACAGCTGGCCTCCTCACTGGCTCCTCCTACCAAACATCCTTGCTACCAAGCATCCAAGGATCCATGGTTGGTGTCTGAGGGTCCCGCTTTGGATTGCTAGAATTTTCTTCCTGGCATAGTCCTGTCCTTATACTCTGGGCTATCTACTCTGCCACTTCCAAGAGCAGCACAGTGCACAGGCAAAGAACAAAGCCAGAGTGACTTCCATTCTGCCATCTTCCACGAGCGCCAGAGCTTTCTTGTTTTAATTTTTTGTTCATTTTACATACCAACCACAGTTCTCCTTTCCTCCCCTCCTCCCGCTCTCCCAATCCCATCCACTTCCCAGAAAGGGCAAGGCCTTCCATGGGGAGTCAACAAAGCCTGGCACATCAAGTTGAGGCAGGACCCAGCCTCTCCCTGCTGCATCAAGGCTGAACAAAGTATCCCACCATAGGGAGTGGGCTCCAAAAAGCCAGCTCATGCACCAGGGATAAATCCTGGTCCCACTGCTAGAGGCCCCACAAACAGACCAAGCCACACAACTGTCACCCATATTCAGAGGGCCTAGTTCAGTCCCATGCAGGCTCCCCAGCAGTCCAGAGTCCACGAGCTCCCACGAGCTCGGGTCAGCTGTCTCTGTGGGCTTCCCCCTCATGATCTTGACCCCTGACTTTGCTCATATAATCCCTCCTCCCTCTCTTTGATTGGACTCCCAAGAGCTCAGCCCAGTGCTTGGCAGTGGATCACCCCAGAGCTTTGGATCTGTAGAAAGCTGAGTCCCAGAAGTAGAATATGAGAAGTAGAAGTAAGGGGTTAGGTAACGGCTCACTGAGGTTCTAGCAAAGTGTCCAGAGATGTCTTTACTAATGGTGTGTATCTCTTTCAAATGGTTATTTTAAAACTAAAGAACAGGCCAGGTGGTGGTGGCGTGCCTTTAATCCCAGCACTTAGGTGGCAGAGGCTGGTAGATCTCTGTGAGTTTGAGGTCAGCTTGGTCTATAGAACTAGTTCCAGGACAGGCTCCAAAACTACAGAGAAACCCTGTTTTAAAAAAATTAAGAAAATGATTATTAGGTAAGAATTAAGGAAATACTATTGAGATATAGAGGAAAATGGAAATATATGAATGGATGTACAGATCAAATACACTAAGACACTGAAGGCCAAATGTGATGCTTAATCAAGTCAAATGTGTTGTCAGAATATTAGGAACTACAGCTCAGTAATAAGGTGTTTGTAGTGTGTGTGTGTATGTGTGTGTGTGTGTGTGTGTGTGTACTCTGAACTTCACTAGTTCACTCAGAAGCTACATGCCCCGTGCTCTGGTTTGAACATGAAATGTCCCCCAGAGGCTCGTGTGTTTAACTACTAGGCCTCTAGGCGGTTGTGAGGTTTTGGAAGGTTGTGTGATGTTTAGTGGCGCCTCACTGGAGGAAGTGGGTCTTTGGGGAGGTCAGCCTTGAGGTTTTATAGCCTGGCCCCATTTCCTATCCTCTCTCTGCATCTGGACTGTGGATGCAATGTGACCAGTGGCGTCATGCTGCTGTTGCCATGCCTTCCCCATGTGATGGACCATATCCCTTCTTAAGCCATATGCCAAGATACGCCCTTACTTTCCCAAGTTGTTCTGGTCAGTCATTTTGCCATAGCAACAAGAAAAGTAATCAACATACCCATCCATATTACTATTGCCATTTTTATGAAACTATGTCAGCCCCATGAGGAGGCAGGTAA
>PVIU01012833.1:0-58354 GCA_004026605.1 Ondatra zibethicus | reverse complement strand
ATACTTAAGGTCATGTTCAACTTCCTTAGCAATCAGGGAAATGCAGATCAAAACAACTTTGAGATACCATCTTACACCTGTCAGAATGGCCAAAATCAAAAACACCAACGATTCCCTATGCTGGAGAGGATGTGGAGTAAGGGGAACTCTCATCCATTGCTGGTGGGAATGCAAACTTGTGCAACCACTTTGGAAATCATTGTGGCGGTTTCTCAGGAAATTGGGAATCAGAAGTCTTTTTCTTAACTCAATCTATTATAACATAATTTAGTTAGCACTGGTTTCTAGTTTATTTGAAACTATCATTGATAGATAATTTCTTGATGTGTGTTTAGTTATTTGGGGATATGATACTTTCACTGTTAAAGAGGGTAAAGTAAGCATACCCCACAAGCAATTATATCAGAACACAAAATAAATTATAAGAAATGGGTCTTAAGAACCTAAATATATGAGCAAAGTTTTCTACATGGCATAATGTTTTACTCTAGTAGAGTGGTGTGTGTTCAAATTTAAGTTTGAAGAATGTATACCCATCAGTGTTCTAACATGAAGATATACTGTGCCTTCAGCATTCTTGTTATGCTTGAAAGTCAGGTTGGTGAAATTTCATGGGTGTAGCCTCTGATATTAAAGGGTCTTAAGAAATGATGCCATGCTTATGAGCACTGACTGCTCTTCCAGAGGGCTCCTGGAGAAATTTCTAACATGTGGCATCTTTATACCTTGTTTCAACTGAATTTTATCATATCTAACCCTTTGAGAGGAAAGACTGAACATCTGTTTACATTACCCACCGCTTCCTCAGTCTGTCCAAGTCCTTGTGAATGGAACCAAGGGGAGAGTACTTTGAAATGGCTTTCCAGGGGCCTAAAGAATTCTATTCCAAGATCTGCCTGCTGATGGGCAAATTTCAATAGGCTGCATTCCCTTGAAAGCAACTGTCTCCAGCTGAATCATTTTTTTATCACCTGCCCTTTAGTAATAACCCCTTTATTACACTGCAGAAAGTAAACAGACCCAGGAACCAGTCAAAAATTGGTGCACAGATCTAAACAGAAAATTCTCAATAAAGGAGAGTTAAATGGCTGAGAAACAAGGATGTGCAGTACACTTGGAATCATAGAAATGCAAATCAAATCTACTTTGAGATTTTTTAAACCTATCATAATGTTTAAGGACAGTAAAACAAATGACAAAGATACAGAGTAAGAAAAATGAAAATGCATTGCTTGTGAGAGTGTAAAATTATCCAGTCACTACAGAAATCAGTGTGGTAATGCCTCAGCAAAATGGCACATCAAGATCCAACCATACTATTCTTAGAATTAATTGTATCACAGAGATGCTTGCTAAACCATGTTCATTGCTGCTCTATTCATAAGTGTCATAAATTGTAACAACATAGATATCCCCCAACAAAAGAATGGAGAAAATGTGATTAATCTGCATAATGGATTATTAGCATTGAAAACAATGTTATCAAATTTCCAGGCAATTAGATGGAAATAGAAAAAAAATCATCATAGAAACTTATCACAGACTAAGAAAGAAGATATGGTATGTATTTCATTATATGTTGATAATAGTTGTGAAGGTAATATAACCAAGCTACAACTCAAAGAACCACAAGAGCATAGCATATGGTGCTAGGGAAAACAGGTTGACCTAGTTATGAAAGGGAAGGAGAGTAGATATTTATGGGGGAAGAGGGTCTTAGAATTGGAAGTTCAAGTGAGAAGTGAGAAGATATTTTGAAACTAATGTATTTGATACTATAGTGGGAAGGAACAATGTACCATTTCTAAAAGCTGCTTCCATCTACATTCAAATAGAAGATGGCAATTTAATGCATATATGAGAGACATTTTTTATCTATACAGCAAAACACATCGTTTTTAATCTTCACAGATAATTTCCTGTTTATTTAGTTTGCATTAATGTACACACAGAGACATCTTCCTTTATAATCTATATAAAAAAAACTTGGTTTCTAGCAGAAATCATGCTTTTTACATAAGAAATGGACATTTATCAAAGTCATATAATTAACAAAACACATGATCAAAGAAATAATGAGGACATAAATGGTGACTTTTAACAATGACTAAACTAAAACCCTTCACATATATATTTGAGATAACTCTTTGCTGGGAAAACTGAAACAATAATTTTATGTGTACCTAAAAATACAAGCAAACATATGTTTTCTCTTTTATTTTAATTTCTAATTAGAAAGAGAAAAGGTGCAATAACTATAGCTGGGCCTGTATTTTCCCATGCTCTTCCAGAAGGAAAACATTTCAAGGCTGTAATGTTACTCCAAACAAATAATTGCTTATCAGAGATTCAAATTTTGCACATTCTTTGAGATCATTTTGTACTATGTGTGGGAAATGATTTAAAAATATTTTGTCATATTTACAATGATTTTGAGGAAAAGAATTCTGTCATAGTGGTTGGCCATTCTGATCCCCATGAAGATATCTAGAGGGATGGAGGTAGAAAATGAAAGAAGAATTTTTAAATTAAATTATAAACTTAGAAATAAAAAAATAATTAAAAAATATATTTACAATTTCCTCCTAACCTACCTGAAGCATGTTGACATGAAATTCCATTAAGTTTTTCTCTAGAGAGCCAATGGTACTATTGGGATAATTTAAAGAGCATTATGGGTTGGCATTTCTGTGCTGTGTGTGCTGTGGCCTAAAAGTTATACCACAAGTCTTTATCCAACTAGGAGTATGATTTTTTCAAAGCTTCTATGATGGACGCAACCTCTACTAGATTTTCTTAGCCTACATACTCTCAGCTTCTTCGATGACTACAGCTGTCAGAGTAGGTTTGCATAGAACATTTTTGAGAATAATATATGTTCTCATAGGAGAATCTGCTTATGCCTTCTGTCACTTCTGGGAGGATGGAAACAATCCGCAAGACCAGGCAGGGTATCCATTTCCCAGACTGAACAAATGATTGCCTCAAGATGACAGTTATTTTCCTTGGAAGACAGAACTCTAGCACCTTCACCCATATCTTGAGCTTGCTTATTCTTACAACCTGCCTCTCATGCAAGAGAAGAAGCTCTCTTCTTTTAAGAGAGTCTTGGAGAACCAGGAGGTACTTCACAAATATTTCAAAATTCTTCAGCTATAGTTTGTTATCGAAATCTAAAGCATTTTTAAAATAACTATCTCTACAACAGGATTATTTAAAATTCCAAGTGTTTATTATTATGGTATATACATTAAAACCATACAAAAAGGAATTGCAGAACAATGGCGAAATTTTCTTAGCCACCATCTTTATTTACAGTAAAATTACAGAAAAGATAAACTTGTTGAAGCATTTTGAAATTTGAAATAGTAAGATACTGACATCAAATATAAGGCAAATGTACTAGAACAATCTATTTCTATTAATTATTTTATCTATATATCACTTTTATATATGTTAAGATGTACATGAAGTATTAAATTATTCAGAAATGTAATCTTGAGCCATTTCACTTCTATATCCTAGAGTTTGAAAGTGCAGTTCTCCTTCCTTGATTTTCTAAACCTGCCTCCTAGTTCAGCTGAATATAATAAACTGCCTTCTTTATCCATATTTGTAACATAAATGCATTTGGTTTTAGGAAAAGTTGATATTCTCTAACAGAACAACACAGATTTCCCTGGATTACTGAACTCTCTCTTTACTGTCATCTATTTCTAAATAACAATAAAATGATACTCCTCAAATGTCTGTCACCTCATAGAAATACAAAGGGAATAACATCAGCAACAACATTAAGAAATTGAGAAAATGTAACATGTAAAAGGAGAACTCAATCAATGGAGTAATATAATTGAAACTCACACTCTTTATGAGGGTCTATTCTACATAATTTGTAAAATACCACTTTAAGGTTATCAGGTAGATGGCTTAAATACATTATAATATTCAACCTGTAGAAATTTCTCCGAAGTAGCTATATCAATATGCAAGGAAACAAAATTTTAAATATTTCAATTTTAGTCTAATAAATATAAACAATCTTGAGAAAGACTACATAAATCTAGGAGGCAAACTAAACAATGTATCATTTTACTTGGTATACCACTGGACATATGTTATGCTACATTCTTGTATTGTGTGAATTATTTCCCAAGTAGCAGAAAATGTAAGGTTAAACTAGGGAGAGTACAAACAGGCTAAATGTAAGACACGATGTTAGCTTTTGGAAAATTAAATTGTGCTAGGAGCAAATAAAATATAAAACTACTGAACTCAGGGCTTGCATAGAAGCAAACTCATAGAACATAATAAAACCTTAGACTTGTTACTTTATTCCTTACCAATGCAAACATTACAGGAATGACAAAGAAATAACTAAATGACTAGTATTGAAAAATGCTTATGGTATTGACTATACACAGAATTATATTTGCTGTAAGTAGCTGTAGTGCATGCTCATGAAAATTACTTTGGGGGACAATGGACGAGTACAATTAGCATTCACCAGAACCAAATGTAACCAAGTGTTTATTAGAATACCCTTTATACATTGCAGGGAGGGTGGACTTCTGGAAAGGCCCCTGCATCTTGCGTGATGTACTAGTTATGAATGTTCAATGTCACATGCCATTTAACAGTTTGTATCATTGTCAGTCATAAATGGGTGTCTGTGTGTTAGGATGAGCACCAGAGCAATCTCAGATAACTTAATAAAAACAAACAAAACAGACATAATTGCTCACCATGAACATACAGTTTCAAGTCCCTAAGCCACTGGGTATGTTTTTGTAATTCAGTATTTAGGGTTGTCTAAGATTCCCTGACTTAGTCCTTACTTCTTTAGAAACTATTTTTTTCTTTCTTGAAGGTTGTATTTCTATATATATTATTTTTTGAAAATTTATTTATTTTAATAAATAAATCTTGGT
The DNA here is from genome assembly GCA_004026605.1 of Ondatra zibethicus. Lineage (NCBI taxonomy): Eukaryota > Metazoa > Chordata > Mammalia > Rodentia > Cricetidae > Ondatra > Ondatra zibethicus. The sequence continues at coordinate 53,423 of PVIU01012833.1, read as the reverse complement.
TGAAGATGAAAGAATAAAACAGTCAGCCTTTCAGACCAGATAGTGTTAACACAACCTTTAATCCCAGTAGGCACACTAGTTGCCATAGAAACTGGGCAGTGTATGCCTTTAATCCCAATGCTGCATGCTTTTAATACCAGCCCAGAGTGGATTATATAACAGGGTTAAGACACCTCTCAAACACAGTCTCATTCTGACATTTTCTGGAAGCAGGAAAACCATTTTCAGACTGAGGACTAGGTAAGAGCCAGTGGCTGGCTGCTTTGCTTTTTGGATCTTCACATTGAACCCCTATTTCAGCAACTGAGCTTCTATTATTCATGCTTCACTTTGGAGTAATAAATCCTAAATGGGATGTTCATCTAACCCCTCCTCAAGCCTACGTTTAAAAGGAGTCAAAAGATTCTAACAGGTCCGGAAGTGGTGGGTTACTCCAAAGAAACAATGTGTTTTGTTTCGTTTTGTTTTGTTTTTCTTTGCTTAGTTTTTTTTTTATAACAGTATCCAAGCCCCTGTTTACCTAAACTGAATTTCAGCAGATCACTAATACCATAATGCTGCTAACATGAAGCACTTTGCACATTGTGTGAACCATGCATTGTGGGTGAGTTTAATTGTCACATTTGCATTGTGCATTAGGAAATTATAAAATATTTCCTGTGCCCCACAGAAGACTTTTCAGTCAGTTCCACATCTTAATTTAGAAAGACTCAACCTGATGGATTTTTAGCACCTTGGGAAATTATTTCACCAACCAAGGCTCTCCTGAAATTTTTTTTCATTAAAATGCTGTGTGACTGTTTTAAAACTATTATAGTTTTTGAATTTAATTATTTATATTTCTGTGAAAAAGGTGGTTGAAGAGCATTTACCATGCAGGGAGGATATATTTGAGGCATAGAGATATCAACAAATCCTCTCAAAATGAGACATCATGTAAGGAATACATCCCTTGGTTAATTGGAAACCTATAGGCCTTCAAACATTTATTTTCAAACAAACTTAAATGCTTCCACTCTTAATCCTTTATAAGGAAATAAAAATGCATTTTCTTATCCAGATCCAGCAGAGGGCAGTTTGCTGCCACTAAAGACAGGCTGAAAACACTCTCTACTGAGAACAACTCCATAGTAGAAGAAAGCACTTTCCTGATATCAGGGCAGTTCTCCCTTAATTATGGAAAAGTAAGTGTGTCCCCAGCTTGAAAACAGAGGTTGTAGGCCACTGTCTTTGATATGTTACAAGTAATATGCTTAGAGCATGTTCACATTCTATTTGGGAATCTGATATCTCTTTTTTATTGATATAGATTCTTCTCTCATACTGTATATCCAAACCCTAATTTTCCCTCCCTCTATTTTTCCCAGGTTCTCATCACCTTTCCTATTTCCCAGATACGCTCTCTTCAATCTCCTAGAACAGGAGTCTAGGAGGCAAAAATCAAACATATCAGAACAAAATGCAATAAGTCAAGACAAAAGCTCTCAAACTGATTTTGGACAAGACATCCCAACAAGAGGAAAAGAAGCACAAGACGATGCAAAAGAGTCAAAGATGCACATGGGAGTCCTATGAACACAGCAAGTTCACATTCACAACATATATGTAGAGGACCTGGTGCTGTCATACAGGCCTCATGTTTGCAACTTCTGTCTCTGTGAGCCCATACACATGAATACAAAGGATTCACCGAGCTGGAAAGGAGGGACCCAAATGAGACCTCCAATTTAGATTCTTCTTCTAAATAATGTCTGGCTGTGTGTCTTTGCACCCACTCCCATATGCTACCATAGAAAGGCTTTCTGAAGATGACTGGAAAAGTCATGGATATATGACTATAGAAGAACACCAGTAGAAACTAATTTGTTAAGTCAGTCACATTTGATTCTACTCTATAACTCTGAGCTATCCATTCAGGATTCTTAACCATTCAAGCCATGTGAGGCATAGGCTTCCACTTCTAGAATTGTCCTTAAATTAAATGTAACATTGGTTAGCTACTTCCACTAGTTCTGCCTGATCAATACTCCAGCATGTCTTTCAGTCAGGACATATGGCAGATAAATGTTTTGTGGCTAGTTTGAGTGTCCATGTCTCTCATTCATTAGCATGCAGAGTACTTTTCCATACCAAAGATATTAGAATGTGGGGGTGAAGGCTCCATGTGGGCACTGGCTTGACCACTCCAAGATCAGAGAGTTGTGAGAATGTTGTCCCCAGTGATGAAGCTTCACTGTCAGGTTGCAATGTGTAATCCTTTTCCCTTGCAAAGCCCTGGGATTTTGAGGTGCTCCTAAAGGACGTATATTATTTTTGCTTGTCTTTGTTTGGCTGAGCATATACATGAAAATAAAGAATGGATGTAGAATTAATCATGAGAGAGATCTAAAACCTAGAAACTGAAATCACAACCTGTTGCAAACTGGGTCATCTCTATCAGAGCCGCTACTTCTTCCCACTTGCCTCTATCACATTATATCGCACCAGAAATAGGGAAAGTGAAATAAGAAAGACAGGAAAAATGCAATATAGTCTGAGTTTTAATGCAATTGACAACAGGCAAAAACATGCATGATGCATGTTCATGTATCTGGTGTCTTTGCACTCTACCGTATCGTTCTAAATGAAGGCCTCCATTTCTGTCAGGGCCTCCTGATTGAGACAATTGATTTCCAAATGCACACATTTGCTGGAATAAGAGAGAAACAGAAGAGTCTCCCATACTTCATCTCCGAGTTCTGACCAAATTCTCACTTACATACAATATACTATTCAATAATTTCTAATCTAGAATTTTTTATAAGAGGTAGAATATTAAGATATGTTTTCTCTCACTTTACTACAAAATGAACTCATTGAATACACCTGTGCATGCATGCATTTGGAACTATACACTGCATTATGAATAGGCTTTTAGGAAATGAATCCCTGAAGAAATGAAGCCTTCCTTTCTTAATCAATCTATTAATTGTCAATAACTACAATTAAAGAAAGGATTCATGAGGCTTTTCAACTGCTGTACTAGGATTGTTGCTGTCATGATCTGGTACAGGGATTGTGCATGCAAAACTGGGTGTTGGAAGCCTGTTTGTCCAAATCTACTGAAAAACCCATCATATAATTTTATGCAAATGTCTACTGACTCGGCTTCCTTTGAGAAAAGATATTTTCCTGGACCAGAATTTGCCAAGTAGAAAAAGTCTCCTGTATCATACAGGTTTGTATTTCCTCAACTACATACATTCATAGAATCTAAATGTAAAAACTGCTAATGACAGTGCTATACATCTTCAATATAAACTTCATGATAACATCAAACTTTTCCAGTGTTTTCATTCCCAAAATCTTAACCCTTATTAGCACATTAGTGACTTGGTTTCACAAAACCACAGAGGAATTGCTTATAATATCTCAGGTAAATAATTGAGACTTATATCATGATCAAGTCAAAAATTCATGCTGAAACTGTTAACCTAGTCAAGTAGCCATGGCTTTGGACATCATAGTCTCTGTAAGACAAATCACAAATTTTCAGAAACAGTATAATTCCAGGCTTTTATTAGCCATTCTTATACCCATGGAGAAGTTTAGCTATCACTATCAGAAACTTCATACCACGGCAGACAGGGAACATTACAGATGTCCACACTACACAAACTGCAAAAAACAACTGAGAGTGATGTGTCCAACTCCAACTGCTCAATCAAAACTATTAATATCCAGCCAAACTGCAGAAAGACAGCAGAATGATTTATAAGATACAGAGAAAGAGTATGATGGTTGTGAGAAACATATCGCCTATATAGAATATGTTACCTGTGACCATGAAATTTTTGTAGTGGAACTTCACCAGTATTTGAATAAATGAAACTTTCCAGATAATCAGAAAAGTAAAACAGCCACACTGGTCAGCTTTATAGATCAAGCAGCAATAACACATGCCTTTAATCCCAGTAGCCACACTAGCTTGCCTTAGCATCCATGCGGTGGTGGTGCATGCCTTCAGTCCCACAGCTAGAGAGGATTATGAGGCAGGAGGTGAGAACTCTCAGACACAGTCTCATTCTGAGATTTCTTGAGGCATGATTGCCATTTTGGGCTGAGGTCAAGGAAAGAGTCAGTGTCTGGTTCTTTTGTTTTCTGACCTTCAATTTGAATGGCAACGTCCCTCTCTGAATTTTTATTATTTCTCAATTTATAAATGGCACCCAATGTGGGGCTTGAACCCAAACTCTGTGATTAAGAGTCTCAGCATTCAATAATGTACATACTTAAAGAAGATAGTACAGATGTAAACCACCACCATAGGAGAAATTTGGCAACACAAACCAAACTCCAATTTTATTTCATGCTTTATTTCCGAATTTCATATTCATTGTATACAACATACATACATGTTTGTGTGTGCGTGTGTGTACACATGCACACAAATACATTTGTGTGTGTTTGTATTGGTTTGTGTGTATATGTGGTATGTTTTATATGTATATATATATAGTCTTTGCATATATAAATATGTATGCCATTTTGATTGTATATATACAAAAATAAAGGCATATATATTTCCTTAAAGAGATGTCACCTTGAGCCATTCAACTTCTATTCCCTAGAGTTTGATAGTGAAGCTCTCTTCCATGTTCCCACACTGATAAAATTGATAGACCATGATCCTACTGCACTCCTGTTTTGCACATTTCTTTTTGCCTTTGCACTTTCCCCTGTATGCTCCTTTAGTCAGGCCTATACAGTTTGGCTTATCCAAGATGATAGGTCATTATTACTCTAGTGCAGGGTGTCCTTGAAAATTCATCCATTTTCTGTCAAGGATCTATCTACATAACAGTTGGAACTACTGCTATCTTCTGCATCAATTTGATATAATTCCCCCAGTAAGAATGCCTTAAGGCCTCTTCTCTTTGAAGATCCACCTGCTTTATCTATAGGTCTTGTTCAAACCTTGATATCATAATCAAGAAATATAACTTGAAAGGAATGGTAGATATTATTTGGCAGTTCATATTGGAAAATTGGCATCAAAGTCAGCAAATAGCATTGAATAAATTACCACACTAGAGATAGACTTGCTTTACATATATTTATTTATCACACATGTCTTCTGTGAACTCCTTGTCAATCTTTCCAGACTCATCATAAGCCATGACCACAGACTCTTTCTCTTCCCTTAGGAAATCATAGTCACAACAAATAGTGTCATCTTTAACATCTAGTTCTGTAAAAACACTTTTTTCTCTTATTGTACCTTCTCTTATCTTCTCTACGTTGTACCCCACATTATAGACACTATTTGCATATTGGATTAGTCATATTAACTTCAAGGAGATTCCAGCTTTATAAATATATGGTGTCATTAAAAGTATCAGCAAAGTCATAAATCCTTATGCTTCTCTAGAGATTCTAGATGAATCAAGTTCTTTCATAAATCTCTATTGCAGGCTATACTATTACAACCTGGAATTAAGGCAACATACAGTGTTTCTCTTACCTGGTTCCCCCAGTCATTTGTGTCATGTCTCTGTTATTTTTTCTACTCCCTGTGTCTTCTACAAGAAACTACTTTGGTGATTCACAGCATCATTAATGATTGATATACATAGTCTATCAGCTACTGATTCCCCTTGCACTTGTCTCAAGGTAAGTAGTGTGGCTAAATTGCTCAGTTTCTCTATTCCTGAAGTTTTGAGACTGGTTCTTTTTATCTCCAAATGTCCCATCACCAAAGGTGCCAGGCTGTGAAAGATTATTTCTTTACTGTGTTAAAGTTTTTCTGTACTTTCTCCAATTCAGTGTTTAATTGTCTTTGTTTATGTTTGTCTCTGCAACCTGACTATAATTACAAATAATGTCTAAATCGTGGCTCATTGATATCACCTTTTGTATGTCAACTTGAGATAGAAGGAGCTTTTTCTTGTATTGTTCTGTCCAGGTCATTCCATTCCTTACTGGTCAAGAACTTCCATGATGTCAATGTTTGGGATACCAAGCTGTACTCTTTATTATATATGTAATCTAATTAATCTCATAGATTTGCCCACCAAGAAATAAAAATCTAAAATTTTAATTTATCTTCTTTCATCCAATACACCCATTATGTTAGTGTTGTCTTCCTAGTATCCCTTTCTCACACAGTTCCCAAATTACAGCAGCAATATCTTCAATGTTTGTCAACTTACACAGAAGAGATCTCTTAGTAAACACAGATAGAGCAGTGTTGCCCCTATATCTTATCCATAGTTCATAGTACTGGACCCTTTCCAGGGCTGTTATAAAATAACAACTTATCGATAAGGAAGCCATTGCTATCACAAGAGAAATATTGCTGATCTGTGATTTACTCTAAAGACATATACTATCTACATGGTCCCAAGTTACTGATATGTCTCACAACTCTAAATACTTTCTATTCCCCTGCAAGCCCCCACAGAAGAATAGAGACCAAGAAAAATGTAAAAAATGAGAACTCTTCATGTGAATCACTATTGCTTCAGTTACATGCCTCATTCCTCAATGCAAGGAAACATGAATCCTCTTCCTAAACTCATGAAAGGGCTTTTTCATTATATACCAACAGCCTCACATGCTCCTGAAAGTCTACCTTTGGATAGAAATGTAAGAATTCTCTAAATTCTCAAAGGAAAACCAATTTACAATTGCATCAATATTTGCTCTCATTATCCAATAAGGTTCCTGAACTCATTAGCAAAACATAGGTTATGGGCTTCCTACTAGAGTCTGGAAATACTACCATAAAACCTAACGAGAAAGCATGATGACTTTTGTATAGGTGCACATTTGAAGATGTGCTTCACTAATGTTCTACGAAATACTCTTAGATTACCTCTCTGAGAACAGCTAATAAATACAGAGTTGCATAAAATAGTTAGGAGGGAGAGATGTGGTACTCAGTTAAGGGGAGTGATCTCAATTCTACCAATGGAGGCAAATCCTGATGTACTCTACAAGATTTCCATCAGAGCAGCTGATTAATTCTTGTCTCCCATGTGAATGTGTGCTGCAGCAGAGACAGCAAAATCGAAAGTGGATGAGAGGAAAAAATTTAATTTACCCTAGGCTCTGACTCCAATTATCAAAAGGAAAATATCACCCTCTGGAAAGTATAAGGTTATCCTCTATCAAGCTGCCTAGACAGTGCATCTGGCTATCTAGATGATAGCCTCTGTTTCTGGCTGTAGCTGGCTTTTTGTGATTCTGGGATGTGAATTGCTTCTTGTTGCTTAGATTTTCTGATATGTCATATCAGATTCCCCAAATGCAATGATTAAGTTCTTAAATTCCAGTTGTCCTCACACATTTATAGATGTGTATATGTATGTGTGTGAGAGAGTGTGAAATACTTTTAAGTGGAAATGTTATTTTCATAATCTGTTCAGAGTATACCAAATATGTATACTGTATCCAATAATGTAAAGATGCTTAAAAAATAATTTGGGGTGTTTATTTTAGAGAGCATTATTCATAATACATGTATATTCTCAACATGTGAACATTTGTTTGTACGATTTTATATGTACATCAACATATGCTTGTATGCTTTTGCCATTAATTTTAGTTTCACAGATCCAATTCAAACTCATAAAATATTCTTTTCTGTGTTAATATGTGAATTTTGAAATTTTGAACACATTCACTACATTCCATTCAAAGAATTTCTCTCCAATAAGTACTCAATCCCTAATACATATTTACCCTGTTTTTTGTGACATTTGTGTTCAGGTAAATCACTTGTGTGTGCACAGATGCAGGTCCTATATACTGGCACATTACAGCCTCTCAGGGCTATGGAAGCAGAGGACATCTGGCTTTCTTATGTCATCAGCAGATTAAAAACCACCCACTCTGATAAAATTTGGCTTCAAGAGTCTTCCACAGATAAAATTTGGCTTCAAGAGTCTTCCACAGGATTATTAGAATGTTCCATGTATTTTATATTGGCAGAATTATGCATGAAACCTTAGATATTGGGAATTCAAGAGTGCAAGTATGCTCAAGTACATGTTATGTACTAGTTGCATGCAGAGGTATATCAGCAATGTCATAATGACATGGGTTTCTCACAGGTATGGAATTTACCATTCAAGTCACACAAGTTTGTGTGTTAAACTCAGAGTTCTTACTGTTACTCCCTAGGTCTCTATACCTGGGATTGAGTGGTGATGCATGTTTTCCTAGTTTTTAATATGTGAATCCTAATAACAGTTGCCAGGGTTTCTTATTTATAATCAGGAAGGTTGCTGATACAGGCATCTAAGGGGCTGTGTAGACAATAAACAAAAAAGCAAAGATAACAAAGGCAGCATTACTTAGAGACCCTACAGCTGTTTCTTGTACATTACTACCTATTTTACTATGTTTCTGTCTCTGATTCTGTTTTTTGCATTCTTAACTTTGCATTGTGCAACATTCAGTTTTTTTTGTTTGCCACATGGATTAAAAGCATAGTTTCAATTAAGTATTTGCTGTACTTTTGTAATCCCCAAACATATGGAATAAGAACAATGCTGCAGATTCCCCTGTGTACAAAATTACATCATACTGAAAAACACATAGTCTTACACTATTTTTGAAAATAAGATCTTATTAACTATTTCTTGCACTATTAATATTTAGAGACTGACCCCTAAATCAAAAATACACCTGCTGATCCTTTTCATACCACTATTTTTATATAAATTTTTTATGTTTTATATTTTTACATGTATTTTTTATATTTTTATATGTTTTGATATAAAAGCCACAACTAATAGAACTACAAAAACAAATCTGAATACTTGATAAATTACCATCTTCTCCAAATGTTATAACATGGTTAGCCCTTCATAGTGTATCAGTGGCTTGTTTCCCAAGGGATGTCTGAAGTTTTCATTCTATCTTTATATCTTTTATATCTTATATATCTTAATGATATATTATGCAGACATATATCATTCACAGAAAAACAAATTGTGCACAATACAGTAACCTAGCCTAACATACATGGCTAGGGAGATTGTGGACACAGAAGTAGAACTTTCTTCTGCAACTTCACTGAAGTCAGATCATTTCTAATTGTGTTATAAATATAAATATGTATGCCCACAGACAACACTATGTCTAACTGTAGAAAAAAATCATCATATGCACAATTCCAATACAGCTAAAATGGCTAAGAACTTAACATGTTGTGTCCAACCACAACTGATCTACTCACAAAATTCTCCATTATTCCTAGAAACAGAAATTATTTCATACAATGGACAGACACAGTTTATGATTATTGTGACCAAATTGTCTCATAAAAGAGATAGGGAACTTAAAAACACAGAATTTTGAAAATTTCTATATAAAAACAAAACGCAAGTATAAACAATGCAAAGAAAAGGAAGGTTTAGCTCAATAACACCATGAATTGCCTCCTGAAATCACAGTCAATTCCTCATACTTAACAGAAAACCTACAGAGAAATGATTGGTGCAGTGACATAAAGAACCCAATTCTGTTGTATAATCATATTGATAAGATTTTCCAGTCCAAATGTCAAGGTTAAAAATTGTTATTCAATTGTTATAATAACCACCTTAAATACATAGAATGTGATAGGTAGGTATGCATTTGCATATGTGGATAAAATAATTTTAATATGAAGTAGTATTTATTTTGACATTTAGTAGACCAGATATAGTACTGAAGGAAGAAGCAGAAAAATATATGAAAAAACATAAATACAGTGCTCAATATAAAATTCTTACCTAGGTCAAAGATGCATAAACATGTATATGCTTATATGTAAACACATATGCAAAAGTGTACATATATAGACACATCCACATCCTTATATGCATACACACATATATACATATATAGTTATATGAAAAAAATGGAAATGGGTTGAAAAATATAACTAGTTAGATATTGTTACATCTTCACATCTTGTATAATTAAGGAATATAAGAAACATGTATCTGTTAGCAGAGTTATTTGGTTTGCTTGTTGGTTAAGCGCATTACTACAATACACCATTAGAGGTCTCACAGATCCTTTCCAAATCTCAGTTCTAAAAATGGCTACACAAAACCACCTGTTTCTGAAGTTCATACATAGTTATATTATTATAACACAAATCTATCTGGTTGGTAACTAGTTAGAACCTTCACTGAAACTGCCTACCTGTGAAAGGCCTGAACAATAATTGGTCTGTTACTAGAGGATAACCTAACTCCTCACTCTACTGAGATGCTTGCCTTAAAACAGAAAATAGTGAGCAGTCTTCAGACACATTTTATCACATTGGCCTAAATTTCCTGGCCATAAACAAGTACTATTGAGGATTATGTTTAATTCTATGTGATGGAAGAAATAGCCCACATTGCTAAATTGTCCAAACATCTGACACTAGATTGGTCTCAGATCTAGGCAAAAATATTTCTATGATTCTGCCAAGAGGAATATAGAGATATACAGAATGCCAATGTCATATTGATATGCCCATAAATCTGTGCATCAATTGTTCCTAATCAGAGATGTTTCTTCATGAGCTCAATGAGAAATAAAAGAATAATATACAGGTGGTTCTTTCTATAAAGCCTCACAGCCTTGTGGTATGAGCTTGTGATGTACATCACTCTCCATTATACCTAGACCTAAAAAATAGTGCCTGTAATGGACAGACCTAGTTTATAGTACTAAGGAAAATGAAGCCTTTTGTGAACAATGTGTCTTCTAAGAGAGATAGGGAGTTTCAAATCAGAGAATGTTGAAAACTTGCATACCAAAACCAAAATAAACATGAACCCAAAATAAACAGACAAGAAGTTTAGTGCAGTCACACCATAAATTGTCATGCTAACACAGACAGAAAACTCTCTCAACTACTCACACTTAGCAGAGAAGCTTGATACAAAAGTTATAGTTTCCCATGAGTGGTCTAACAGACTCTTTGCAAATCAAGGTTATACCTCCCAATATGATAGCAATAACCTATATCTGAAGGTTATAGTTACTTATATAATCAAAGAACAGATATACATCTGGTACCTTGTTAGAAGTTTCACTGAAACTGACTAAACGTTAAGGATCTGTCTGTTACCTATGACTCATGGCCTCAAATTGCATGGTAACACAAGTAAGCCTTATTGTTAATATGTATATACTAATAAAGTATTCCAGTGTTTCACATGTTCCAGCAATAAGTATGTTGATATATCCATCTATGTGGCTGTGTAGACTATAAAGAGAAATCAAAATAACTTGAGGGATATTACTCTGAGACCACACAGATGTTGCTTTTATTTGAGCATCTTTTAGACCATGTTCCTGTCTCTGAGACTATTTGCAATGGCCCACTGTCAACATTTGTTTTCTGACTCCTGGATACATCTTATGATCAATCGAGAGTCTCAACTGTTTTTTTGTAATCACCACATAAATGGAGCAAGAGCAATGCTGATGACTGTCCCTCATTTAAAGTCTCTTAATCCTGAAAAGTTATCTTTGCTCCTCTTTATTTTCAAAAATAATGTCCTTTAAACAATTTTATACATGATAAATGTCTTATAGGCTGTCCCCAAGCCAATAATATAACTATTATTTCAACTCATAGCAATATAATTATTATTTCAACTCATAACACTCCTATTCCATTAGTGTCCACACTGCAGTTAACGGTACTAAACCATCTCAGTAAACTTGATTATTTTATCATGTTCTCCAATTTTTATTATTTACCAACACTTAGCCCTCATAGGACATTAGTGGCTTGGTTTGCAATGATATGTATGAAGCTTTCATTCACAAAAAGACAAATTATGCCCAATATTATAACCTAGCCTACTAAACAAGGATAGTGAGATCATAGCCCAGAAGCAGAACCTTCATTCTCAAAATTTCTAAAGCCATGTATTTTCTAAATATTCACTATTTTACACACAGCCAACATTAACTGTAACTGTCTGTATAAGGCATCATTTTACAAAATTAATGAATAATTCCACATCTACTCAAAAAGTTAAGAACTTACAAAGTTTTGTGCAACCACACCTGATCAATACATTATTTCTAAACAGAGAATATATTAGACACAGTTCATCTTCCAAAGGAATATGATATCTTGTATAAGGAAAGTGACTTGCAAGAAGAATACAAAATTTAAAAGAACAGGATTTTGATGACTTGAAATCAAAAACATAAAGAAACAAAACAAACTGTTAAAAACTGTTTAGCACAATGTCACCACAAATTGTTATGGAAACGCAAACAGAAATCTCTCTCATTTTCCCAAATTAGCAGAAATATAGAGAAATATGGATACTAATAGAAGAACCTTTTTCTACAAGACAATAATTTTTATAGGTATTACAATTCCAAAGGCCAATGCTAAGTTATTTATAATCACCACATCATGTTCACATGTACTGGTTACATATGCATTTTTTATATGTAGGAGAAAATTATGTTAAATAGAAATTGTATTTCTTTGGATATGGTGGAGCATATATGGTACTTTAGGAGGAAGCAAAAGAAATTTGAACTAGTATAAATACAAAGCTCAAATACGAAGTTATCTACTATATTATAGATGCATATACAAGCATATATATGTAAACATATACAGACGTAAACATATTCATCTGCATGCATTAATATAAGTATTTATACATATGCTAACACATTCATATACATGCATGAATACATGTTAATATACAGATGCAGACACATTCATATACATCCATGAATGCATGTATATATATATATATATGTGTGTGTGTGTGTGTGTGTGTGTGTGTGTGTGTGCATATACATATATACATCCACATATGAAAGGAATTTAAAAATATTGGGAGATATATTGTGACAACTACACATCTAATTCCATGAAAGGATACCAGAGACACCTCCCTCAATTGCTAGTTATGAGTTATTTGGTTTACTTTTTGGACAATGGTGTTCCTATTGTCCCCCAAAAGAGTCTCACAAATCATTTCTGAACTATGGTTAAAACTCTCAATATAATGGTAAGAACCTATTTACTTATGTCAACATAGAATAGAAAAATATCAGGTGCCTAGTTACAAACTTCATTGTAACTGACTACGTGTGAAAGGGCTGAAGGTTAATCTGCCTGTTACTAGAGGGGGAACAAGCTCCTCACTCTTGTGAGCTACACACAGTAAACCAGAAATTGTGGGCATTCCTCAGACATAATGTTGTCAGAGGGGTTAAATATCGTTGAAGTAATGAACTACTTTTGAAGATTAAGATTAACTCTATGAGAGGTAAGACATACCCTACATGCTAAAATGTCTTAGAACCTGAGACTAAAATGTTCACAGACATAGGCAAAGAATATTTCCCTTATTCTACTAAAGGAATATAAAGAATAACTGAGTCATATTACATATTCATATGTACAATGATGTCGGAAGTCTTTCTGCATAAGTGTTGCTTTTATTGGTTAATGAATAAAGAAACAATATTGGGCTTCTACAGAGCAGAATACAGGTAGGAAGAGAAAACTAAACTGAATGCTTGGCAAAAGAAAGCAATTTTAGTGAGAATCCAAGTTGCCCCATCGGATACAGATGCTGGAACTTTACCTGGTAAGCAATAGTCACTTGGCGATACACAGTTAATAGAAATGGGTTAAATTAAGATGTGAGAGTTAGCTAATAAGAAGCTAAAGATAATGGGCCAAACAGTGATTTAGTCATACATTTTCTGTTTGATTATTTCAGGGCTGAGCTGCTGGGGATGAACTAAATGCCCTACTTACAACAAATTGGTGCTCCAACATGGTTGACTATAACTATTTCCATGTAAAACCTGAGAAAATTTGGAAAAGAACACTAGATACAAAAATAAAACCCAAAGTTAAGCCGCATTTCTTTTCAGCAGGTAGCAGGCTACAGCTCCCTTAAGAGAGGTCTTCCTGATTCAGCAGTAGTAGAAAAAAAACAGTTTCAAACTGGCAGCTTCCTAGTCTGTGCGGTCAGAATGAATTACTACTTTTCTTGAGGCCGAGCATTTAAATGGGTTTTTTGAAATGATTGCAACAACTTGCTTAATGACAGCGTAGACACATTGTGTGCCAGGAAAATGGAACAATATACAATACTCTCAGAGGCAGGGAACATGCATCCACTATGTTTGACTGGGTGGAGCAAGCAGGCAAGGATATGTTGGCCCTAGCCACACCTACTTAGCATAAAAATGAGAGGCACTTCTGGTCATAAAATAATTAAAGACACAAAATAAATACAACTCAGATGGAAAAGACCTCTAAATGGGTCACAGTGTTATATATATGTACCTAGGCTTGGATACAAGGGAAAAAAAGAGTACAAAGAGTTATTTAAAAATGTAAATAATTTAAAACAAAACAAAACAAAGCCTTTAAAGAGACAGAGTATAAACAGTCATAGATAAAAAGAAAATAAGCTAAGAAAGGATGAGATATACACAGAGAGTCTGAATTATGTATATGATAGTGTTTTCTTTGAATTTTTTGACTGTGAAGGAGCTAAGTACAGAGAAACATTTCATTGTACAGGCTACTAAGCTAAAGCAAATATATATCTTGAAGGTGTATTGACTTCAAAATATGGGTCTACAGATATGTTTCTTTGGAAAAGAGGTTATTCTTTTGTTTACACCGAAGAGTGAACCTGTGGAATCCAGCTAGACTAATGAATGTGGTTTGATGGAATAAGACTTCCCCTAAAGGTCAAAGTAAGCACTCCAAAAAAATACTTTGCCCAACAAAAAGAAGAAACCAGTTTGGAAAGAACTATGCTCATATTCCCAAATATTGTTTGTAATTGTTTCTTTACATTTAAAGGGAGATATATTATAGAGATATGAATTGGTATGGATCCTGGTATATTAATACATATTTAGGTCAATTTTGTTATATGTATATTTGTGCTCTAGTTTAATATGTTGTGTTTGTGTAGCTCATTTAAAAATGTAAAAGAAATATAGGCTAATAGATAATCATCTATAATAGTCAAGCTTGTAGTCATGTTAGTTAGGTTTCCTAGATATATAGAGATATATTTCAGTTAGAGAGATATCCTTCAAATCTTTCAGAGACCTTCATCATATGTTATTTAAAATACTTTAATAACTTAAGACTCTTCATGACATGAGACACATCTGCTCCTGGAAGCACCAGTTACTTCAGAGAGGTTGATAGGCATTGGGAGGCTCCTTATGGAGTTTTATAGTCATTTCTGTGAGAATCTGCTCTTACCTGGACTGCTTGATGGTATGCTGTATGAACTGAACATGCAGGATCCACAGAAAAATGACTGCTGAATTTACCTAAAATTGAGATGGTCTTTCAGGGTTTCTACCCTATGAAGGAATCTCCCAGACATTCTTCGGGACACAGGAGAAAGCAACTGATGGATTTTGCCATTATTAGGCAGAACAGATCTTCAAATTTTCTGCTTCACAGAAAAGTCTACTGGATACTATAGGCCTGTAGGCTGAAGATGGTTGCTCCAATGATACAGATGAACTTTAGGTGACCAGCCAGCCAGTGACACGTTTCTGTCAAGTCTAGTGGTTTGGAAATTGCTTACAATGTACTTCCTGTTTACTTAGGTAATATTGTATCTTCTGGACTCCTTGGTGGCGTTGAGGAATATAGAGTTGTAACTTTCTTTAGTTACAATAAAATGATATAAATATTGTAAGTGTAATTCTTGTTTGATACCTGTTTTCTTATATGTAATTTTACTATGTTAAAGTTGAAACCTTCTTTTTTAAAACAGAAAAGGGGAAATTATGTAGTTAGCCCTTTTGTATATGTATTGCATTAATTGGTTAATGAATAAAGAAATTGTCTTGGGTCTGCACAGAGCAGAATAGAAGTAGGTAGGGAAAACTTAACTGAATGCTGGGAAAAAGGAGACAGAATCAGTGAGAAGCCATGTAGACCCTCTGGAGACAGACACAAGAATTTTACCTAGTAAGCCACAGCTATGTGGCAATACACAGGTTAATAGAAATGGGTTAAATTAATATATAAGAGTTAACAAATAAGAAAATAGAGCTAATGGTCCAAGCAGTGATTTAATTAATACAGTTCTATGTGGTATTTTGGGGTTGAGCAGGAGGAACGAACTAATAGTCCTCCTTACAACAACCAGAGATGTGTGCATCACATGTTCCTATTCAGAGATGATTCTTTATTCATCAAACAGGAAATAAAACAGTGATGTGCACCTGGGCTTTGTTGTGCCCAGATTAAGTCCCCCAGAGAGAGACCACCAGAGAGTCCCAGACTATAGTAAGCAAGGCTTAATTAGCATAATACAAACAGGTTTGGAACCTATCGCTAACCCCGATGCAGTAAGGTAAAGTGGAGTTGCATTTCCTCTGGAGGGTTAATCTTTTAAAGGTGTAACTACAAAGAGGCTTTTTGAAGCTGCTTTGTCATGGGTGCAAGGTCTTTTGCTATATCTCATTTTGCTGTGTCAGCAAGGTTTTTTGTTCTTAGAGCAAGGCCACTCTTCCTGAGTCATGCAATCTTTATCAGCCTGTACCAGGTGGCTGGTTGGGCTGAACTGAGTGTCCTTGTGTTAGGAATCCCCTAGGTGGTAGTGGGGAAGGCCACTATGTTCCTGGGAAAACATTCTGCTAGGAAATTTGTTCTTGCCCCTTTGAGAATAAGGGGTGAGGGTCTTACAGGCTCTTTCTCTAGTGCCTGAGAAACTTTACCATACTATGTTGAGATGCTACTTGTCTTCAACAAGCCCCTCCCTAAAGTCTCAAATATTTATATTAAAAAATAAGCAACAAGATTCTAACAGATTCAGAGAAGATGGATGAATTCATAGTAACAATGTTTTCAGTCTCAAATTACTATCAGACATAGGAATTGAGAGTCTGAGTTAGCAGACACAAGTTCTGCACAGGACTAAAATGTACAAGTACTAACAATGCCATAGTAATTGCTATGTTGGATCTCTCTGGAAAAACAAAGGAGACTCACTCCCCTAGTGTCTGTCAGATACTAAGGTCTGTAATGGATTATCTTCCATGCACATAATAGAGCACTTCAAAACTATGACAGGGATGTCACACCTTAAAAGAGAAGCAGTAGCTAGTGAAGCAGGATCCTATGTCTGGCACATGTGGAAGAAACAGATGCTCAGTACTGTAATGCTGGCAATCAAACAATCCCCGACTTTGCAAACTTCTATGGGCTCTGACTCATGTACATGACAGGAGCAGTCTGCCTTGTCTCAGACAATTTACAGTTGGGCTTTGGATATACCCAGATCCAACTGAGAGTGGACTACAGCCAGAGCCTGACTGGTAAGAACCTGCCCTGCAGAAACTTTTATTGCATGCCTGGGATCTGATTGAAGAAATGTGAATATTCAAATTGAGCATAAAATAATAACCAATAAAATGAGTGATCTCAATTTCACCAATGGAGGCAAATCCTGCTGCACTCTTGGAGAGCTGCATCAGAGTTGCTGATTCATTGTTGCCTCCCACACGAGTGTGTGCTGCAGCAGACGGAGTGAAATTGAAAGTGGACAGGAGGAAAAATTGTAATATAACCTGAGCCTTAACTATAATTATCAAAAGAAAAATATCAATCTATTGAAAATGGGGGCTGATGCTCCATCAGAATACGTGGACAGTTAATCTGGTTATCTACATGAGAGTCTCCATTTCTGCCTAGAGCTGGCTTTTTGTAATTCTGGGCTGCCAATTGCTGCATGTGACTGTGTAGTAATGAAGAAAGCCTGCTTTTGGTCCCGGCCGCCCAGCTCCCGGCCGCATGGCTCCCGACAACCCAGCTAGCTTAAGCACCTGAATAACCACATGGAAATTGTATTCATTAAATTATTACCTGGCTCATTACTTTTATAGCCTCTTATTGGCTAACTCTCACATATTTGTTTAACCCATCTCCATTAATGTGTATTGCCACTTGACGGTGGCTTACCGGCATGAGTCTAACCAGTGTCCATCTCAGGCAGGAGAAACATGGCATCTGCCACACTTCCCTTTTTCCTCCCAGAATTTTGTTTTGTCTACTCCACCTACCTGATTTCTGTGCTATCAAAAGGCCAAGGCAGTTTTTTATTCAACCAATGAAAGCAATACATAGTCAGAAGGATCTCCTACACCATTTCCCCTTTTTTTTTGTTTAAACAAAAAGGAAAGGCTTTCACGTTAACATAGTAAAATTACATATAACAAAAAAGTTATCAAGTAAGAACTACAGTTACCACATTTATATTTATTTTATCTTTTATTATAAAAAAGGAAAACTATAACTATCCATTCTTTAACTCCATTAAAGATTTTAGACAGATATAATATTACCTAAGTAAATGACAAGTAAGCAACTTCCAAAACTCTAGAAATGACAGAGACGTCACGCTGCCTGGACAGTCACCCAAAGTTCCTCTGTACCATTGGGGCATCCATTTTTAGCCCACAGGCCCACAGTATTTAGTAGACATTTTATGAAGCAGAAAATTTTAAAGACAGATTAGTCACTTTTTTGTATTCTGTAGACTGTCTCACAGACTCTTTTATGAATCAGGAACCCCAAGGGATCATTTTACCTTTAGGCAAGTTTAGTAGTCCTCTTTCTCTGGGTTTTTTGTGTCCAGTTTATGCAACAGTCCAGGCAAGAGCAGTTTCTTGCCCAAATGGCTAAGGATCTTCTTCGATGCCTATCTTCCTCTTGAAGTAGATTGGTGCTGCCAGGAGCAGACATGTCTCATTGTAATGAAAAGCCCTAAGTTATTAAAACATTAAATATCATATTCTGTAGTCTTTGAAAGATATGAAGAATGCCTATCTAACTGAAATATATTTCTATATATCTAGAAAATCTAACTAACATGACTACAAGCTTGACTATTATAGATAGTCAGATTTTACATGGAGACAGTCAACCAATTTGTAGTAATGAGGAGACCCTGCTTTTTGTCCTGGCTGCCCGGCTCCTGGCCACATGGCTTCCGGCCGCCTGACTAGTTTAAGCCCCAAAATAACCACATGGAAATTGTATTAATTAAATTACTGCCTGGCCCATTAGTTTAGCCTCTTATTGGCTAACTCTCACATATTTGTTTAACCCATCACCATTAATGTGTATTGACACTTGACTGTGGCTTACCAGCATGAGTCTAACCAGCATCCAACTCAGGCAGGAGAAACTTGCTGATAATTTACAGTCGGGCTGGTTATAGGCAGGTCTAACTAAGACCTGGACTACAGCCAGATCCGACTGGTAAGAACAATCACTGCTGCCGCTTTTATTTGCACTCCTGGGCTCTGATTGAATGAGTGTCTGCATTCAAATTGGGCATGAATTAAGAACCAATAAGGGGAGTGATCTCAATTCCACCAATGGAGGCAAATCCTGCTGTATTCTTGGAGACTCCATCAGAGCTGCTGATTCATTCTTGTCTCCCCTGCGAATGTGTGCTGCAGCAGAAGCAGCGAAATCGAAAGTGGAAGAGAGTGAAAAATGTAATTTACCTTGCTCTGATTCCAATTATCAAAAGGAAAATATCAACCTCTGTAATGCATAGTGTGATCCTCTATCAGGCTGCCTGAATAGTGCATCTGGCTATCTAGATGACAGTCTCCATTTCTGCCTGGAGCTGGCTTTTTGTTACTCTGGGCTGCAAAAGGCTGCTTGCAGCTGAGATATTCTTATATGTCATATCAGATTCCCCAAGTGCAATGATTAAATATTTAAATTCCAATTGTTTTCACATTTATTTATATGTGTGTTTGTGTGCATGTGTGTGTGTGTGTGTGTGTGTGGTTGTGTGTGTGTGTGTGTGTGTGTGTTTCAGTGTGTGAATGAGTACCTGATATGAAATGCTTGTTAGTGGAAAAGTTAATTTTAAGCCCTACTCTGAACATTCCCAATTTGGACTGTATCATACAGTCTCATGATGATTAGGCAATAATCTAAGGCATTCATTTTAGAATGAAAGATTCATAAGTCTTCTTTACTCTCAACAATTGCTTATTTTTTCATATTACTTCATGTGTGGTTACAAAAATGTCTGCATGAATTTGGCATTAATTTTCTTTTCACATTGACAATTCATTCTCTGTAAAATATTCTGTTAAGAATTCCTTGTGGAATATTGAAATTATGAACAAGTCAAGTCTGAAAGAGAATCAGTAGCTACAGAAGCAGGATCATACTCCCGGCACACACAAAAGAAACAAGTGCTCAGCACCGTAATACTGACAATCAAACAATCCCTGACTTTGCTGATTTCCACAGGCTCTGACACCTGTATATATCAGGGAGCAGTCTGCCTTGTTGCTGACAATTTACAGTCGGGCTGGTTATAGGCAGGTCCAACTAAGACCTGGACTATAGCCAGATCCGACTGGTAAGAACTCTCACTGCTGCTGCTTTTATTTGCACTCCTGGGCTCTGATTGAACGATTCTCTGCATTCAAATTGGGCACGAATTAAGAACCAATAAGGGGAGTGATCTCGGTTCCACCAATGGAGACAAATCCTGCTATACTCTTGGAGATCTCTATCAGAGCTGCTGATTCATTGTTGTCTCCCCCGTGAATGTGTGCTGCAGCAGACGCAACAAAATCGAAAGTGGAAGAGAGGAAAAAAATGTAATTTACCTGGGCTCTGGTTCCTATTATCAAAAGGAAAATATCAACCTCTGGACAGTATGGGGTGATCCTCTATCAGACCACTGGGACTGTGCATGTGGCTATCTACATAACAGTCTCCATTTCTGCCATGATCTGGCATTTTCTGATTCTGTACTGAAAATTGCTGCCTGCGGCTGAGATTTTCTGATATTTCATATCAGATTCACAAAATGAAATGCTTTAGTTCTTAAATTCCAGTTGTCCTCTCATGTTTATACAGACGTATATATATGTGCACATGTGTGTCTGTGTATGAGTAACAAACATATGAAAAGCTTTTAAATGGAAACGTTATTTTCTTGCTCTGCTCTGAACATCCTAAATATGCTTAATGTATACAATACTGTCAAGATATTTAAAACATAATCTGAGGTATTAATTTTGTAGAAAATTATTCATAATACTTTTTATACTCTCAACATTTGCACATTTGTTTGTAGGATTTTATGTGTGGCTTAACACATGTCTGTATGCATTTGCCATTAATTTTAATTTCACAGAGTCAATTCATGCTCATAAAATCTTCCGTTCAGCATTAATACATGAATATTGAAATTTTGAACAAATTCACTACATTACCTTCACTAGAATACCTCTCCAAGCAGTACTCCATCCTTAGTATACATTCACTCTCTTTTTTGTGACATCTGTGTTCAGGTAAACCACCTCTGTCTTCATGGACATAGGGCCTATATACTAGCACACTTCTGCTCTCAGGGCTATCATAGCTGGGCTGAGGAAATCTACCTTTCCAGCTTCATCAGGAAATAAATACATAAGCCACTCTGATAATATTTTGGCATTAGTAGTCAATGACAGGATTATTAGAAAGTTCCGTGTGTTTTATAATGACAGAATTATGCATGCAAAATCAGATACAGGAAGTCAAAGGTATAAGTATGCTCCAGTATCTGTCACATACTAGTTGCATGCAGAGGTAAATCAGCAATGACATATGACACAGTGTTTATCACTGGTATGGAATTTACCAGTCAAGGAATGCAAGCTGGTCAGTACAACTCAGAGACCTTACTGTTACTTCCTATATCTCCAGGCCTGTGTTTGACTGGTGATGCTTGTTTTCCTAGTTTTTAATGTGTGAATTTTAATAACGAGTATCAGGGTTTCTTATTTCTAAACTGGAAGGTTGCTGATACAGCCATCTAACAGGCAGTGTAGACACTAAACAAAATAGTAAAGAAAACAAGGGGGCATAACTCAGAGATGCCACTGATTTTTTTTTGCATTACCACCTATTTTACTATGTTTCTGTCTCTGATTCTATCTTTTGCATTTCCAAATTTGTGTTACACAACTTTCAAGTTTATTAGTCTGCCACCTGGAAAAAAGATTAATTTCAATTAAGGATATCTGCAGTATTTAGTAATCTCCACAATATTGAATGAGAGCAATGCTGCGAATTCCCCAGTGTACAAAATCTTTTCATCCTGAAAAATTGTGATTTTTGCTTATTTTTAAAAATAAGGTCCTTTTAACTATTTCTTGCACTATTGATGTCTAGGAGACAGTCCCCTAAAGCTGTTAATAAACCTACTGTTACTGTTCACACCAATATTGCTGTTTAAATGTCAAAACCACATCGAAGAGATTTACAAAATCAAATCTGAATACTTGATTAAATTACCATCTTCTCCAAATGCTATAACATGTCAACTGGTAGCCCTTCATTGTGTATTATTGGCTAGTTTCCCAAAGGCATGTCTGAGGTTTTTTCTATTTTTCTCGATGAAGTCAGACATATACTATTTATGGGAAAACAAATTTTGCCTTATACATTAACTTAGCCTGTGACACATGGCTAGGGAGATGTGGATCTAGAAGCAGAATTCTCATCTGCAAATTACCTGAAATTATATCATTTATAATTGTGATATGTGTGTCTGTGTTTGTGTGTACCCATAGACAAAATAACATGTAATCATCTAAAAGATCAGTGATAAAAAGTTCTGTATATTGACCATATTATGTTCACATTCTGTGATGGTTATGTATGTATTTTTAAATGTATGATAAAATTATGTCAAGAAAAAGTTGCATTTATTTGGACATGGTACAATATACAAGCTATTGCAGGAAAAAGCAGAAGAAGTGGGAACAAGTATAAATACAGTACTCATATATGAAATTCTCTACTATATAAAATACATATAGAAGCATATATATCAACACATATGCACATACATAGCACCAGTATCTTGAAGCAGGATCCTACTTCTAGCACATGTGAAAGAAACAGGTGCTCAGCCCCGTGATGCTGTGAATCAAACAATCTCTGATATTGATGATTAGCACATGCTCTGACACCTGGATATATCAGGAACAGTCTGCCTTGTCGCTGACAGTTTACAGTCGGGCTGGTTATAGGCAGGTCCAACTAAGACCTGGAATATAGCCAGATCCGACTGGTAAGAACTCTCACTGCTGCCGCTTTTATTTGCACTCCTGGGCTCTGATTGAACGAGTGTCTGCATTCAAATTGAGCACAAAATAAGAACCAATAAGGGGAGTGATCTCGGTTCCACCAATGGAGACAAATCCTGCTATACTCTTGGAGATCTCTATCAGAAGTGCTGATTCATTGTTGTCTCCCCGTGAATGTGTGCTGCAGCAGACGCAGCAAAATCGAAAGTGGAAGAGAGGAAAAAAAATGTAATTTACCTGGGCTCTGATTCCTATTATCAAAAGGAAAATATCAACCTTTTGATAATAGGAGTCAGAGCCCAGGTAAATTACATTTAAAGGACAGTAAGGGGTGATTTTCTATCAGACCGCCTGGACTGTGCATGTCGCTATCTACATAACAGTCCTCCTTTCGGCCATGATCTGGCATTTTCTGATTCTGTACTGAAGATTGCTGCTTGTGACTGACATTTTCTAATTTTTGTATCAGATTCCCCAAATGAAATGATTAAGTATTTAAATTCCAGTTGTCCTCACATGTTTATGCATACATACGTATGTGTGCATGTGTGTGTGTGTGTGTGTGTGTGTGTGTGTGATGAGTGCCTGATGTGAAAAGCTTGTAAGTGGAAACGTTACTTTCTTGCTCTGCTCTGAAAATCCCAAATATGCTTACTGTATACAATAATGTCAAGATGCTTAAAAAATAATCTGAGGTATGTATTTTGGAGAATATTATTCATAATACTGAAAAACCCCAACCGATTTTTCATAATGAACTGGATGAGTTGGGTAATGGAAAACTACAAAGCATCGTAACAGGTTTGACTGTTGCACTCCAGCAGATTCTTCTTCCCCCCCCCCCCCCCCCCCGCAGGGCAGGAAGGCTAGCAATTATCAGAACCGGTCACAGTCTTCTAAGCAGATGATTATCAGAACAGTCAAAGTGAATGATTACCAATCTGAAAACTAAGCCACAATGGAACAAGCAGGATGTCACATACTGGGAGCCAGCAGGATGTCATGTACTTGAGTTTTTTTGAAAACAGGCTGGACTATGTTAATTTCATTCTGGGTTGAATATCTAGACCAATTGCAATTGTACCTGTACCCCATATTGTAATTTATGTAAAACTTGTGATTTTGTCTATAAAAACTTGCTTGCACGGAAACTCAGGATGCTTAGCTATCCCGAAGCTGGGCACCTGCTTGCGCAACTGTGAAATAAACCTCACGCTTTTGCATCTGACGGCCTGGTTATTGAGCCTGGTGCTCCTGAGCGAAAAGACCACTTTGAGGGTCTTTCATTTGGTGCATGGGCCGGGAATCTGAGACCCCCGACTCTATTCTGGGAACTTCAGGAGGTAAGTCTGGCCAGCATCTGTTTGTTCCTTACAGTTTTCTGTAAGTCTGGTGCCAGTGACTGTACCGTATGTACAGCTCTGTATTGGAGTCAGGAGGGGGGTTGACGAACCCAAGAACTCTGAGTCTTAATCTTGGAGGACGCTCCAGGATTGTTTTGGGGTGAAGGAGACGAGCAGGCCGTCCTCCTTCCCAGAGAACGGGGAGTTCTTCCCCGCCTCCGTCTGAGTTGTTGCTTTCGGCTTTGAGCCGAGTTGGTGCTGTGCGGCCTCTGGCCTGTGTTGTCTAATTGTGTTTCGTTGTGCTTGCTGTCTATTCTGTCTTTCGTGTCTTTTGTGTTCCCGAGATGGGACAGGCAATAACAACTCCTTTATGTTTGACTTTAGATCATTGGAAAGAAGTCCAGGACCATGCTAGCAACAAGTCGGTTGAAGTCAAAAAGAAGAAATGGAAGATCTTCTGCAGTTCTGAATGGCCAGCCTTCAATGTTGGTTGGCCACGGGATGGGACCTTTAACCTTGATATTGTCTTGTAGGTTAAGGAGAGTTTTTAATCCAGGTTCCCATGAACACCCGAATCAAGTTGCCTATATCGTCACGTGGGAAAGCCTGGAGTGAGACCCACCACCATGGTTTGCGCCTTTTGTCATCAAGAAACCCCCACTCTAGTCCCTTACCCCCACCCCCATTACCTCGGCCCCAACCCCTTCTCTCCTGGCCTCCCGTCCTTCCCATTCTGCCCTTTATCCAGTCTTAGAGAAAGAAGCTCCAAAACCAAAACCTGTGTTGACGGGGGATGATGAAGTTCTCATTGACCTCCACCCTATCAGCCACTGAGATTCCATCAGAGGGCCAGAACGGAGGGGACCACTGTGCTGCTTCCCGACAGCACCTCTCCTTCAGTAGAAGATGATAAACTGGAATCCTCACCAGTCACCTCACACCTCAGGGGAAGGCGGGAGGATGGCGGGGATAAAAGTCAGGGATTCCCCTTGAGGGTTACTGGGGAACCAGGGGAGCAGATTTTTCAATACTAGCCTTTTTCAGCCTCTGACCTCTATAATTGGAAGACGCACACCCCCCCTTTCTCCAAGGATCCAGTTGCACTTACTGGCCTTATCGAGTCCATCTTACTAACTCACCAGCCTACTTGGGATGACTGTCAGCAACTCTTACAGGCTCTATTAACCTCAGAGGAGAGACAGGGCATTATGATAGAAGTCAGGAAGAACGTCCCAGGCAACAATGGAATCCCAACCCAAAGGCCAAATGAGATTGATGTGGCATTCCCCCTCACCCGACCCAACTGGGACCACAACACCCCAACCAATAGGGAGCGACTCCGTCTCTATCGTCAGATACTCCTTGCGGGCCTCAAATTTGAGGGGAGACACCCCACCAATCTGGCACAGGTGAGAACCATAGTGCAGGGACCTGAGGAGACGCCAGCTGCCTTTCTTGAACAACTGAAAGAGGCATATCGTATGTATACACCTTTTGACCCTGACAACCTAGACCATCAGGGGAATGTCTCCATGACATTCATCAGACAGTCAGCATCAGACATTGGGGCTAAGCAACAAAGATTAGATGGATTACAGGATTATATGTTGCAGGACCTGATGAAAGAGGCAGAAAAAATATATAATAAGAGAGAAATTCCAGAAGAGAGAGAAGAAAAGCTTAGAAAGTATCAGGAGGAAAGAGAGGATAGGATTAGGAAGGAGCAGGAAGAAAAGGAAAAAGAAAGAGACAGAAAACGGTAGAAGGAGTTGACCAGAATCTTGGCCACTGTAGTACAACCCAGACCAGAGTCAGGGAGGCGAGGTAGGCTGGGAGAAAACATGCACCCTTGGGTAGATCGGGACCAATGTGCCTTCTGCAAAGAAAAAGGACACTGGGTCAGGGATTGTCCAAAGCGCTCCTGGGGACCCAGGCGAGGCCAGAACCCTGAATCCTGGCCTTAGAAGAAGGTTAGAGAAGTCAGGGCCAGGAGCCCCCCCCCCTCCGCGCCCCGGATAACTTTGAGTGTAGACACGGTAGCTCAACACTTGGTCCTCACCGACACCCAAGGACCGCTGAGTGGGAAGTCGGCCTGGGTGCAAGGAGCCACCAGAGGAAAATTCTCCAAATGGACAACTGAGAGAAAACTGCACCTCGCCACAGGTACAGTCACCCATTCATTCCTTCATGTTCCTGACTGCCAGTATCCACTCCTCGGACAAAACCTCCTCACTAAGGTAGGAGCCCAGATTCAATTCCATAAGCGAGGGGCTTCTGTCTCAGGGCCTGCAGGGCAACCTCTCCAAATACTGTCCTTAAGGTTAGAGGATGAACATAGTTTGTTTTCAGAAGAAAGAGCCTCTCTTGAAATAGACTCCATCTGGCTTAAAGACTTTCCTCAGGCATGGGCAGAAACAGGCGGGATGGGGCTGGCTGCACATCAAACACCCATCCTAGTGACTCTGAACCCCACAGCCCAGCCTGTTTCTATAAAACAATATCCCATGCCAAAAGAAGCCCATCAGGGAATCTGCCCGCATATACGGCTTCTGATTAAATTGGGCATCCTAAAACCTTGTTGTTCTCCCTGGAATACACCTTTGCTACCTGTAAAGAAACCGGGGATGGGGGACTATCAGCCAGTACAGGACTTAAGAGAAATTTATAAACGAGTGGAAGATATCCACCCGATGGTGCCGAATCCTTATAACTTGCTGAGCACCCTACCTCCCACTCATGTCTGGTATACCATGCTGGACTTGAAGGATGAATTCTTCTGCCTGAAACTAAGCCCTCAGAGTCAGCCCCTTTTTACCTTCAAATGGAAGGACCCTTAGGAAGGCATATCAGGACAATTAACATGGACAAGGCTGCCCCAGGTTTTAAAAACAGTCCCACTTTATTTGATGAGGCTTTACACCAGGACCTGGCCCTGTATCACAGACTGAATCCTCATCTGGTGCTCCTACAATATGTAGATGACCTGCTTGGTGGACCCAGACAAAGATCAATGCATACAGTGTACTAAAGACCTATTAAGAACTTTGGGCAAATTAGGTTACCGAGCCTCAGTGAAAAAGGCCCAAATCTGCTGGACTGAAGTCACCTATTTGAGGTATAAGTTAGAAAATGGACAAAGATGGTTAACTGAGGCACGCAAACAGGCAGTAGCCCTAATTCCGGCCCTGAGAAACACCTGGCAGGTCAGAGAATTCCTACACAGTGCAGGGTTCTGTAGACTCTGGATCCTGGGGTTTGTGGAGAGAGCGGGACCCTTGTCCCCCTTGACCAAGCAAGGCGCCCCGTTTACCTGGGGTCCTGAACAAGAGGAAGCCTTCTCAAGAATTAAAAAGGCACTCCTCAGTGCCCCGGCGCTGGGGCTGCCAGATGTGAACAAGCCATTTGAATTGTTTATTGACAAAAAACAGAGCATAGCCAAAGGAGTTCTGACTCAGAGACTGGGTCCTTGGAAAAGGCCGGTTGCCTATCTGTCTAAGAAACTGGACAATGTTGCTGCCGGGTGGCCTCCCTGTCTCCGAATGGTAGCTGCTATTGCCACCCTGATTAAAGACTCTAATAAATTAACTCTGGGACAGCCCCTCACGATAATAGCTCCTCATGCAGTGGAGACAATCGTCTGACAGCCTCCAGATCAATGGCTTTCTAACGCTCGGATGACACATTATCAGTCACTACTCCTGGACAATGAAAGAGTGCAATTCGGAGCACCCCACCTCACTCAACCTGGCTACACTCCTCCCGGAACCAAAGGCAAGTACCCCCCCACCCATGACTGTCAATAGATTGTTTCCAAGATTCACAGGACAAGGGAGAATCTCCCAGATGTCCCACTCCCCCACACGGAGACCACCTGGTTCACGGATGGAAGCAGCTATATGCTGAACGGGAAGGCGGAACCGAAACTGTCATCTGGGCCAGCACACTGCCATCAGGTACCCCAGCCCAGAAAGCAGAACTTGTAGCCTTGACCCGGGCTCTGGAGATGGCTGAAGGTAAGAGGATCAACATTTACACTGACAGTAGATATGCCTTTGCCACGGCCCATGTTCATGGGGAAGTATACAAAAGGAGGGGACTGCTGACCTCAGAAGGGAAAGAAATTAAAAACAAATACAAAATATTGGCATTATTAAAGGCATTGTTTATGCTTAAGAAACTGAGCATCGTTCATTTTCCAGGCCACCAAAAAGGGGACTCATTAGTTGTGATAGGAAATCATCTAGCTGATGAGACTGCTAAGCAGGTGGCTCTGGGACCGCAGATACTATTACCATTCCTGAGACTCAGGGGAATGCAGATTCTGACCTCTACGATTATGATGGAAATGATTTAGACATTATTCAGGCGCTTGGGGAGGATTATGATCATGACCATAGTCGATGGCTGTACCAGGGAAAAACAATTATGCCACAGAAAATGGCAAAGGAACTGTTACTACATTTACACAAACTTACCCACCTGAGTGCAAAGAAAATGTCATTCCTATTAAGTAGGGAAGAGATCTTTTATTATATACCAAGAAGAGATTCATTAATCCATCGAATAATGGACCAATGCAGAGCCTGTGCCCATGTCAATGCAGGAAGAACAAGTCTCCACAGAGGAACTCGCCTGAGGGGGGCACAGACCAGGAATCCACTGGGATGTTGATTTCACCGAAATAAAACCCGGACTGTATAATAACAGATACCTATTAGTTTTCATAGATACCTTTTCAGGATGGCCAGAAGCATTCCCTACAAACAAGGAGATGGCCCAAATTGTTGTCAAGAAGTTGTTTGAAGAGATCTTTCCTAGGTATGGTCTACCCAAGGTTCTGGGGTCAGACAATGGCCCTGCATTTGTCTCCCAGGTAAGTCAGATGGTGGCCAAGTTACTAGGGATAGATTGGAAATTACATTGTGCTTACAGACTCCAAAGTTCAGGTCAGGTAGAAAGAATGAATAGAACAATTAAAGAGGCTTTGACTAAATTAACGCTGGAGACTGTCACTAGAGACTGGATCCAACTCCTACCACTGACCCTATATCAGGCTAGAAATACTCCTGGGGCACACGGATTGACTCCCTTTGAGCTACTGTACGGCGGCCCACCACCAGCCATAAGTTTTTTTGATTCTGATATCTCTGCTTACGCTACCTCCCCTTCCATGCAGGCCCACCTGCAAGCCTTGCAGTTGGTGCAACGTGAGATTTGGATGCCCTTGGCAGCTGCCTATGAGGACACTGGGCCACCACCCTGCCCACACCCGTTCCAGATCGGAGACTCTGTCCTCATCTGTAGACATCAGACCAAGAGCCTCAAGCCTTACTGGAAGGGACCATATACTGTGCTTCTCACCACTCCAACAGCACTCAAGGTGGACGGGATTGCTGCCTGGATCCACGCCTCACACGTAAAAGCAGCACCTCGGAGTGACTCTCCTCCCCAAACGACACCAGAATGGAAGCTCCAATGCTCACAAAACCCGCTAAAGATAAGACTCATATGTTCTTAATAGTTCTGATACTTTTGACTACCAACTTGAAAGGACGGGCTGCAGGCAGAGTCAGCCTGCATGTCCCCCAACAGCTAACACGGCAAGTCTCCTCCCAAACAGGGGAAGTCATTTGGGCTACATCTAGGGTAGTCCCCCCTGGGACATGGTGGCCTTCACTCAGCCCTGACTTCTGTCAGTTAGCAGCGGGACTAGACCTATCACCATCAGGATTTACCGTTAGGACCTGTTGTCCCCCACGGATTTTCCGCCGGGGCCCCTCTCTTGCAATGGGGCTGTACGGAAGTGAAAAGGAGAGGAGGGCTGAAACCAAAAGATTTCTATGTCTGTCCGTGGGATGGGCATGACGGAGCTCTGGCTAAGAAATGCGGTGGCTTAGAGTCCTTCTACTGTGTGGCGTGGGAATGTGAGACTACCGGGGATGCTTATTGGAAGTCATGCTCTTCCTAGGATTGGATAGAGTACAAAAATGGTAGCAGCTGGGATACAACATGAGATACCTCAGCAACATGCCTACCCCTCAACATAACATTCACCAGGGAGGGAAGGAAGAACTATGTAGACTGGGTTTCTGGAAGAGTTTGAGGACTCCCATGGCACATGCAGCCCTACAGGGATAGAGAAATTATATTTAAGATCAACTTAAAACTCAGCCCGGTCCCCCAAACACCTCTATTTGTGGGACCAAACCCTGTTTTGGAAGATCAGAGAAGCCCCACTCAAACCAGACACCAGTCCCATACTATACCTAAAAAGGCTCCTACAAAGACTCCTGGGACACCAAGTCCCTCTCCTTAAATAGGTGTCCAACTCCCAGGAACAGGAGACAGGCTTCTGAATTTCAAATCAGGGGCCTACTCTGCCCTAAATGCCTCCCGCTGCTCGCTATGCTTGCCTGCGGGGCCCCCAAATTATGAAGGGATAGCAATGGATGGCAACATCACCAACACCACCACACTCCCTGAGGCTTGCAAACTCCCCAGTATACATAAGCTAACCTTGCTCCAGGTAGGAAGAAGGGGGCTCTGTCTGGGTAATGTACCCTCTAGCCACCAGCCCTTATGCAACACCACTTTATGGGTTCTTCTGGGGGATTACTATCTACTAAGGGACTATGGTGGGCCTGTGGTACAGGCCTAGCCCCTTGCGTTTCAGCATCCGTCCTCAACCAAATGGAAGACTTCTGTGTCCTAACTCAGGTCATGCCTAGAATCCTATACCACCCAGAGGAGACAATCCTGAATGTCTATGAGCACAGGGGTAGAGCCAAAAGGGAGCCAGTAACCCTCACTCTGGCCCTCTTGCTTGGGGTAGGAGGTATAGCCACAGAAATAGGCATAGGGACAGCAGCCATTATGCAAGGCCAACACCTGGCCCAGTTGCAAGCCACCATCAACACGGATATTAAAGCCTTAGAAGGGGCTATGACCTTGCTGGAAGAATCAATCACTTCCCTCAGTTATAAAACCAGAGAGGATTAGATTTACTCTTCCTCTGGGAAGGGAAGGTGGGCTCTGTATTGCTCTGGGGGAAGAATGTTGTTTTTATAAAGATAACTCTGGGTCCATCAAAGAATCAATGAAACAGCTTAGAAAGAGATTAGAAGACAAACAGAGAGAAGTTGAGGCCCAGCAGGGCTGGTTTGAAAGTTGGTTTAACAAATCCCCTTGGATGACCACTCTGGTATCCACCCTTATAAGCCCTTTGTTCATATTATTGCTTTTGCTTACACTCAGTCCATACATGTTGAACCGCGTAATACAATTCATAAAAGATAGGCTATCCACAGTCCAAACATTGGTCCTTACCCAGCAATACCATATCCTAAAACAACAGGAGGAGTCCAATGTTTGACCAGACGGTTTTAAGATTAAACCCGTGCACAAGAAAAAGGGGGGAATGAAAAACCCCAACTGATTTTTCATAACGAACTGGATGAGTTGGGTAATGGAAAACTACAAAGCATGGTAAACCTGTTTGACCGTTGCACTCCAGCAGATTCTTCCCCCTCCCCAGGGCAGGAAGGCTAGCAATTATCAGAACTGGTCTTCGTCTTCTATGAAGATGATTATCAGAACGGTCATAGTGAATGATTACCAATCTGCAAACTAAACCACAATGGAACAAGCAGGATGTCACATAGTCGGAGCCAGCAGGATGTCATGTAGGATGTCACGTACTTGAGTTTTTTTGAAAACAGGCTGGACTATGTTAATTTCATTCTGGGTTGAATATCTAGACCAATCCCAATTGTACCCATACCCCATATTGTAATTTATGTAAAACTTGTGATTTTGTATATAAAAACTTGCTTGCAGGGATACTCAGGGTGCTTAGCTATCCCAAAGTTGGACACCCGCTTGTGCAACCGTGAAATAAACCTCGTGCTTTTGCATCTGATGGCCTGGTTATTGAGCCTGGGAGCTCCTCGGCAACAAGAACACTTTGAGGGTCTTTCAATACTTTAATACTCTCAACATTTGCACATTTGTTTGTAGGATTTTATGTGTGGCTCAACACACGTCAGTATGCATTTGTAAAATTATTTTAATTTTACATAGCCAATTCATGCTCATAAAATATTCTGTTCAGCATTAATATATGAATATTGTACATTTGAACAAATTCACTACATTACCTTCACTAGAATTCCTCTCCAAGCAGTACTCCATCCTTAGTACACATTTACTCTCTTTTTTGTGACATCTGTGTTCAGGTAAATCACCTCTGTCTTCATGGACATAGGGCCATAATAGCATATTTCTGCCTCTCAGAGCTATCATAGGGGAGCTGAGGAAATCTGGCTTTCTTGCTTCCTCAGCATATTAAATATATAAGCAATTCTGATACTATTTTGGCATAAGGAATCTTTGACAGGATTATTAGAAAGTTCTGTGTGTTTTATAGTGACAGAATTATGCATGCAAAATCAGATACTGAAAAGTCAAGAGTACAAGTATGCTCAGTCTCTGTCACATGCTAGTTGGATAGAAAGATAAATCAGCAATGTCATAGTGACACAGTGTTTCTCATAGGTATGGAATATACCAGTCAAGGAATGCAAGTAGGAAAGTAAAACTCAGAGTTCTGACAGTACTCCCTAAATCTCCAGGCCTGGGATTGACTAGTGATTCTAGTTTTCCTGGTTTTTAGTGTGTGAATTCTAATTACAGGTGCCAGGGTATCTTATTTCTAAACTTGAAGGTTGGTGATATAGCCATCTAAAAGGTGGTAGAGACACTAAACAAAATATTAAAGAAAACAAAGAGAGCGTAACTCAGAGATGCCACAGATCTTTGTGCATTACCACCTATTTTACTATGTTTCTGTCTCTGATTCTATCTTTTACATTTCCAAATTTGCATTACACATCTTTCACTTTTATCAGTCTGCCACTGGATTAAAAGGTTAGTTTCAATTATGGATATCTGATGTATTTTGTAATCCCCACAATATAGACTAAGAGCAATGCTGCAAATTCCACAGTGTACAAAATCTCTTCATCTTGAAAAATTCTGATTTTTTCCTTATTTTTGAAAACGAGGTCTTTTAACTATTTCTTGCACTACTGATATCTAAGAGACAGTCCCCTAAGCTGTTAATATGCCTACTGGTACTATTCATACCAATATTGCTATTTAAATGTCAATATCGCAGCTAAGAGATTTACAAAATCAAATGTGAGTACTTGATTTAATTACCATCTTCTCCAAATGTTGTAACTTGTCAATATGTAATCCTTCATTGTGTATTAGTGGCTAGTTTCCCAAAGCATGAATGAAGTTTTCTTTCTATTTTTCTCGATGAAGTCAGACATATACTATTCATGGGAAAACAAATTATGCCTTATACATTAACCTAGCCTAACATGGCTAGGGAGAGTGTGGATCCAGAAGCAGAACTTTCATCTGCAGATTACCTGAAGTCATATCATTTATTAATGTGTTATAAATATATATACAAGGACCCACAACAACATTAAGTCTAACTGTTTAAAATATCAATGCTAAAAAGTTATATATAATCAAAACATGTTCACATTCTATACTTATTATGTATGTACTTTTAAATGTACGATAAATTATGTCAAGAAGAAGTTTCATTTATTTGGATACAAGGTATTGCAGAAGAAGGCAGAAAAAAGTGGGAACAAGTATAAATGCAGTACTCATATATGAAATTCTCTATTATATAATATATACAAGCATATATATGAACACATGCATATACATTGCAGCAGTAGCTCAAAGCAGGATCCTACTTCTAGCACATGTGTAAAAACAGGTGCTTGGCCCCGTAAAGCTGGGAATCAAACCATCTCTGACTTTGATGATTTCCACAGGCTCTGACACCTGTACATATCAGGAGCAGTCTGTCTCATCACTGACAGTTTACAGTCAGGCTGGTTATAGGCAGGTCCAACTAAGACCTGGACTATAGCCAGATCTGACTGGTAAGAACTCTCACTGCTGATGCTTTTATTTGCACTTCTGGGCTATGATTGAACAAGTGTGTGCATTCATATTAGGCAAAAATTAAGAACCAATAAGGGGAGTGATCAGTTCCACCAATGGAGGCAAATCCTGCTGTATTCTTGGAGATCTCCATGAGAGCTGCTGATTCACTCTTGTCTCCCCCATGAATGTGTGCTGCAGCAGAAGCAATGAAATCGAAAGTGGAAGGGGGAAAAATGTAATTTACCCTGGGCACTGACTACAATTATCAAAAGTAAAATATCAACCACTGTAAAGTATGGGGTAATCCTCTATCAGACTACCTGGACAGTGCATCTGCTATCTAGATGACAGTCTCCATTTCTGCCTGGAGCTGGCTTTTTGTTACTCTGGGCTGCAAAATGCTGCTTGCAGCTGTGATTTTCTGATATGTCCTATCAGATTCCCCAATTGCAATGACTACATACTTAAATTCCGGTTGTTCTCACATGTTTATACATACATATTGTGTGTGTGTGTGTGTGTGTGTGTGTGTGTATGTGTTTTGGTATGTGAATGAATGCCTGATAGGAAAGGCTTGTTAGTGAAAATGTTAATTTCAAGCACTGCTCGGAATATCCACAATTTGGATCTGTAACAAACAGTTGCAATAATCTGAGGCATTCATTTTAGAATGAATGATTCATAAAACTTCTTTACTCTCAACAATTGCACATTTTTTTCTATGATTTCATTAGTGGTTACACAAATGTCTTCATGTATTTGGCATTATTTTTCTTTTCACATTGACAATCTATTCTCATGAAATATTCTGTTAAGCATTTCTTGTGGAATATTGAAATTAAGAACAAATGAGGTCTGAAAAGAGAAGCAGTATCTACAGAAGCATGACAATACTACTGGCACGCATGAAAGTAACAAGTGCTCAGCACAGTAATGCTGGGAATGAAACAATCTCTGACTTTGCTGATTTCCACAGGCTCAGACACCTGTATATATCAGGAACAGTCTGCCTTGTCGCTGACGATTTACAGTCGGGCTGGTTATAGGCAGGTCCAACTAAGACCTGGACTATAGCCAGATCCGACTGGTAAGAACTCTCACTGCTGCTACTTTTATTTGCACTCCTGGGCTCTGATTGAACGAGTGTCTGCATTCAAATTGAGCACAAAATAAGAACCAATAAGGGGCGTGATCTCGGTTCCACCAATGGAGACAAATCCTGCTGTACTCTTGGAGATCTCTATCAGAAGTGCTGATTCATTGTTGTCTCCCCCGTGAATGTGTGAAGCAGCAGAAACAGCGAAATAGAAAGTGGAAGAGAGGAAAACATATAATTTACCCTGGAATCTGATTTCAATTATCAAAAGGAAAATATCAAACTCTGTAGAGTATGGGGTGATTCTCTATCAGGCTGCCTGGACAGTGCATCTGGTTATCTGTATGTCAGTCTCTGTTTCTGCCATGAGCTGGCCTTTTCTGATTCTTGGCTGCAATATGCTGCTTGTGGCTGAGATTTTCTGATATGTCATATCGGATTCCCCAAATGTAATGATTAAGTTCCTAAATTCCAGTTGTCTTCACATGTATATACATATACACATGTGTGTATGTACAAGTGCTTGATGTGAAATGCTTGGAAGCAGCGAAATTGAAAGTGGAAGAGAGGAAAAATGTAATTTACCCTGGGCTCTGACTACAATTATCAAAAGGAAAATATCAACTTCTGGACAGTATGGGGTGATCCTCTATCAGACTAACTGGACAGTGCATCTGGCTATCTAAAGACAGTCTCCATTTCTGCCTGGAGCTGGCTTTTTGTGATTCTGGGATGCAAATTGTTGCTTGTGGCTGAGATTTTCTGATATGTCTTAATCAGATTCCTCCACTAAAATGTTTAAGTTCTTAAATTTCAGTTGTTTTCAAATGTTTAAACATACATACATATGTTTGTATGCATTCATGAGTCCTG
This sequence comes from Ondatra zibethicus, assembly GCA_004026605.1. Taxonomy (NCBI): domain Eukaryota; kingdom Metazoa; phylum Chordata; class Mammalia; order Rodentia; family Cricetidae; genus Ondatra; species Ondatra zibethicus. The sequence goes on along the minus strand of PVIU01012833.1, from coordinate 16,997 downwards.
ATATAAAATGCTTGTAAGTGGAAATGATATTTTCATGCTCTGTTCTGAACATCCCAAATATGCATAATGCTTTCAATAATGTCAAAATGCTTAAAAAATAATCTGAGGTATGAATTTTAGATAGCATTTTCATACTCTCAACATTTATATTTTTTTGGTATGACTATGTGTGTAGCTCAAAACATGCCTTATGCACTTGCCATTAATTTTAATTTTACAGAGCCAATTTATCCTGATAAAATATTCTGTTCAGCATTAATATGTGAATATTGAGATTTTAGTGAAATAACAACATTACCTTCACTAGAATTCCTCTCCAATCAGGAATCCATACTTATTACATATTTACTTTCTTTATTGTGAGATATATGTTCATGTAAACCACAAGTGTGTGCATGAATATAGAGCCTATATACTAGCACATTGCAGCCTCTCAGGACTATCATAGCTGAGGAAATCTGGCTTTCCCATTTCATAAGCTACTCTGATAATATTTTGGTTTTATGATTCTTCTACAGGATTATTAGGCTATTCCATGTGTTTTATACTGACAGAAATATGCATGCAACCTCAGATATTGGGAATTCAAGAATACAAGTCTGCACAACTATCTGTCACATGCTAGTTGCATGCAGAGGTATATTAACAATGTCATAATGGCACGGTGTTTCTCACAATTATAGAATTTACCAGTCAAGGAATGCAAGCTGGCTAGTAAATCCCAGAATTCTTACTGTTACTCCCTATGTCTCTATGCCTGGTATTGACTAGTGATGCTTGATTTCTTTGTTTTTAATATAAGAATTCTAACAACATGTGCTAGTGTTTCTGATTTCTAAACAGAAAGGTTGCTGATATAGTCATCTAAGGGGCTATATAGATGATAAACAAAAGAGAAAAGATAACAAAGGGTGCATTACTCAGAGACCCCACCAATGTTTCTTCTACATTACTACCCATTTTACTATGTTTCTCTGATTCTGTTTTTGCATTCCCAACTTTGCATTACAGAAATTTCAACTTTTATTTGCTGCCACATTGATTGAAAGCTTAATTTCAATTAAGTATATCTGCTGTATTTATATAATCCCCACCCCTATAGAATAAGAACAATGCTGTGGATTTTCCTGCATATAAAATCTCTTCATCCTGAAAAATTATTTTTTTCTCTTATTTTTGAAAATAAGGTCCTTTTGCGTATTTCTTGCACTATAAATGTCTGAGAGAGTGCACCCTAATTAATACATTGACATTCCTATTCATAGCACTACTTTTGATTTAATGTCAAGACCACAGCTCACAGAACTACAGAAGCAAATCTGTCAACTTGATTAAATTACCATTCTTCTCCAAATGTTATAACATGCCAATGGTTAGTCCTTCATATTGTATCAGTGGCTCATTTCCCAAGGGTGTCAAAAGTTTTCATTCTATCTTTCTCGAATAAGGCAGACATATATCATTCCCAGAAAACAAATTTTACACAATACAGTAATCTAGCATAACACACATGGCCAGGGAGATTGTGGACACAGAAGCAGAACTTCCTTCTGCAACTTCCCTGAGGTCATATCATGTCTAGTTGTGTTATAGATATAACACATACAACATTAGATACAACTGTTAGAAAAAATCATATATACAATTCCAATATGGCTAAAGTGACTAAAAATTTACCATGTTGTGTCCAACCACACTTGATCTACACAAAATTCTCCACTCATCCTTGATCCAGAAATCATTGCATGCAATGGACAGACACCACTTCTGTTTCTAAGGAAATGGATGCCTATGGTGACCAAGATGTCTTGTAAAAGAGATGGGAATTTAACAACACAGAATTTTGAAAATTTCTATTCCAAAAACAAAATGGAAACATAAACATAGGAAACAAAAGAAAGCTTTAGCTCAGTGCTGCCATGAATTGCCTTGACAACACAGAAAGAAAACTCTTTTAATTCCTCACACTTAACAGAAAACCTACAGACAAACTATTGGTGCTATGATAAAACATACCTATTTCTGTTTTACAATCATATTGACTTTCCATTCCAAATGTCAATGCTAAAAATTGTTACTCATCATCACCATTAATGCACACAGAGTTGCATAGGGACATAAGCATTTGCATATGTAGGATAAAATAATTTTAACAAGAAATGGTACTTATTTTGACACTTAATAGAGCAGACATGGTACTGCAACAGGAAGCAGAAAGAAGTTTGAAAAAACAAATATAGTGCTCAATATGAAATTCTTACCTATGCCAATGATGCATACACATGGATAAGCATATATACAAACACATATGCAAAAACTTACACATATATAGACACATCCATGTACTTATAAACATACACATATATACATATATTCACATATGAAAGGAATTGAAATGGATTTAAGAAAGTAACTAGCTACATATTGTTACACATCTTATATATTAAGTGGATATAAAAATATGTCTCAGTTACAAGAATTGTTTTGTTTAGTTGTTGATTAAGTGCATTACTACAATCCACCATTGGAGGTCTCACTGATCATTTCCAAATGTCATTGCTAAAAATGGTTACACATAACCACCTACTTATGAAGTCCATACATAGTTATGTCATCATAACACAAATCCATCTGGTTGGTAACTAGATAGAATCTTAGCTGAAACTTCCTACCTGCTTAAGGCCTGAACAAGTGTTGGCCTGTTACTAGATGATAAACTAAACTCCTCAATCTCATGAGATGCTTGCCTTAAAACAGAAAGAGTGAGCAGTCTTCAGACACATATTATCACATTGGCCTAAATTTCCTGCACATAATCAGGTAGTACTGAGGATTATGATTAACTCTATGAGATTGAAGAAATACCCCACATTGCTAAATTGTCCAAACATTTGACACTAGAATGGTCTCAGACCTAGGCAAAAATATTTCTCTCATTCTGCCAAAGGAATATAGACATATACAGAATGCCTATGACATATTGATATACTTATAAATCTGTGTATCAACTGTCCATAATCAGAAATGTTTCTTTATGAACTCAATGGGAAATAAAACAATGATATGCAGGGGGTTCTTTCAATAATGCCTCTCAGCCTTGGGATACTATCTTGTGACGTACACAATTCTCCATTATTCCTAGACCTAGAAAATAGGGCCTGTAATCGTCAGACACACTTTATGATCCTAAGGAAAATGAAAGCTTTTGTGCACAATGTGTCTTCTCAGAGAGAGAAAATTTCAAGTCACAAAATTTTGAAAACTTTCATGCCAAAATCAAAATGCACATGAACCTGAAACAAATAAAAGAAGTTTTGTGAAGTCACACCATAAATTTTCATGCTAACACAGATAGAAAACACTCTCAACTAATCACACTTAGAAGAAAAGCTACAAACAAAAGTTGGGATCTAAGATATAATTAACCATTTGCACTATACAATTGCCTTCATAGGATTTTCTATTTTAAATGTTAATGCTAAAATTTCTTACTTGTAATCAAAAATTTAAGTACACAGAAGGGATTGGTTAGGTATACATTTGTGTAAGTATAATAAAACAATTTTTAAAATTTTCTTGGTTTTATTGAGCTAAACATTTGTTTTTCTGCCCTCTCTGTTCTTCCCCCCTTTTCTTTAACCTTCTGCCATGCTCCCCATGCTCCCAATTTACTCAAGAGATCTTGTCTTTTTCTACTTTCCATGTAGATTAGATCCATGTATGTCTCTCTTAGGTTCCTCATTGTGGTCTAGCTTCTCTGAGATTGTGAATTGTATGCTGTTTTCCTTTGCTTTATGCCTAAAATCCAATTATGAGTGAGTACATATAATATTTGTCTTTCTGGTCTGGGTTGCCTCACTCAATATGATGTTTTCTAGATCTATCCATTTGCCAGCAAATTCCAAGATGTCATTATTTTTTCTGTTGTGTACTACTCCATTGTGAAAATGTACCACACATTCCTTATCTGTCAGTTGGTCAAGGGGAATTTAGGTTGATTACATGTTATGGCTATGACAAATGCTGCTATGAACACAGTTGAGCACATGTCCATGTGGTAATACACAAAAGTGTTATTCCTGGGTCTTGAGGAAGTTTGTTTCCTAATTTTCTGAGAAATTGCCACACTGACATCCAAGGGGGCTGTACCAGCTTGTACTCCCAGCAGCAATGCAGTAGCATTCTCTTTACACAACATCCTCTCCAGCATAAGATATCATCTGTGATTTTGATCTTGGTCAATCTTAAAGGTGTAAGATGGAATCTCAGAATTGTTTAGATTTGCATTTCTCTAATGGTTAAGGATGTTGAGCATTTTCTTAAGTGTCTTTCAGTCATTTTAAATTTCTCTTTTGAGAGGTCTCTGTTTAGGTCTGTACCAAAATTTATTGGACTATTTGTTCTTTTGATGACCAATTTCTTGAGTTTTTGTATATTTTGGAGATCATCCCTCTCAACTTTATATGAAGAAACAAAAATCTCAGGATAGTCAAAATAATCCTATACAAAAAAAGGAAATTTTAGAGGCATCATAATCCCTGACTTCAAACTCTACCACAGAGCTGCAGTACTGAAAACAACCTGGGATTGGCATAAAAACAAACCAGAGGGAAACATAGCTTACTCTAATACTGAGGGGACTTAAGAGGAAAGGGAACATCCACAGGGTGGAACACCCCACTCTCTAGGACCTTCCCAGTTGGACAAAGCCCCAGGCCCCTTCCCCAACTCCCTTGGCTTTTCTAGTCAAGCAGCTGAGAGTTTCCTGCTGCTAGGATCCCCTCAAACCCAAGTCCATCCAGCTGCCATCTAAACTACTAGCCACACCCTACATCCAAACCCTCCTATCCTCCTGCAACCTCGGTGGAACTCTGAAACACAGCTTGCTCCAATACTGGGGGGACTTAAGAGGGACCAAGAACTTGTTACAATATGAAGAAGATTAAGAGAGTGCACCAAGAGAGCAAACCAGTAGACAAGAGTAAGAGAACAGGCATATAGCAGCTGCAGAGGATTTCTGAGACAGACATTGACAGTACAAAGCAGACCAAAAAACTCACAAACACTCAGACAGCCACAGCAAGGATTGGACCAAGATGCAAAGACACTGCCAGACTCATTTTAAGGAAGAGATGGGTAGGTGCCAATATAAGAATTCCTCCAATGACCTAAAAAGCAACATAATAACACCAGAACCAAGTGGTCACACAACAGGAAGATTTGATCATCCTAACCCAGAAGAAGTAGAAGAAAAAGACTTTAAACATAAGCTTATAAAAATGACGGAGAAGAAGACAAACAAAAAAATGGAAGAAATTAATAAATCCCTCAAAGAAACTCGAAAAAGCCAAGAAAATACAATCAAACAGGTGAAGGAAGTAGTCCAAGACTTGAAGAGTGAAATAGAGGCAATAAAGAAAACACAAACTGAGGGAATTCTGTATATGGAAAATCTGGGTAAACAAACAAGAACTACAGAGACAAGTATAACCAACAAAATAAAAGAGATAGAAAAAAATCTCAGGTGTTGGAGATACTATAGAAAAAAATAGACTTATTGGTCAAAGAAAATATTACATCCAGCAAATTCTTAACACAAAATATCCAGGAAATCTGGGACACCATTAAAAGACCAAACCTAAGAATAATAGGGATAGAAGAGAAGAAGAACTCCAGCTCAAAGGCACAGAAAATATATTCAACAAAAATATAAAGGGTACTTTCCCAACCTAAAGAAGGATATCCCTATGAAGTTACAAGAAGCTTACAGAACACCAAATAGACAGATAAAAAAAATACCCTTGGCATGTAATAATCAAAACACAAAATATACAGAATAAGGAAATAATATTAAGAGCTGCAAAGGATGAAAAGTAACATGTAAAGATAAGCCTATCAGAATTATTCTTAACTTCTCAATGAAATCCAAGAAAGTCAGAAAATCCTGGATAGATGTGCTGCAGACACTAAGAGACCATGGTTGTAAGCCCAGACTACCATACCCAGCAAAGCTTTCATTTGCCATCAATGGAGAAAGAAACATATTCCATGACAAACAGATTTAAACAATACGTATCCACTAATCCAGCCATACAGAAAATACTAGAAGGAAAACCCCAACCCAAGGAAGCTAGCTGTGCCCACAAAAACACAGACATCTGATCACCCCCCAACGGCATAACTCAAAGAAGGGAAACACACAAAAACTAACTGGAATTAACAACCACTAATCATTAATATCTCTTAAGGTCAAAGGACTCAATTCACCCATAAAAAAGGCACAGCCTAAATAATGGTGATGAAAACAGGATCCAGTTTTCTGATGTATACAAGAAATGTACCTCAACCTCAAAGACAGACAATACCTCAGAGTAAGGTGTTGGGAAAACGTTTTCCAATCAAATGGTCCTAAGAAACAAGCGGGCATAACTATCTTAATATCTATCAAAATTGATTTCAAACTGAAATCAGTCAGAAGAGATGGAGAAGGACACATTATACTCATAACAGGAACAATTCATAAAGATTCAGTCTCAATCCTGAATATCTATGCCCCTAATATAAGAGCACCTGTATATGTAAAGGAAACATTACTACAGCTTAAAACTCACATCAAACCCAACACACTAATAGTAGAAGACTTCAACACTCCACTCTCACCAATGCACAACACTCAAGCCCAAATGGATCAAAGATTTCAACATAGAGCCAACCACAATGAAAATCATAGAAGAGGAAGTGGGTAGTATACATGAACATATTGGCATAGGAGACCACTTCCTAAATATAACCCCATCAGCACAGACACTGAGAGAAATAATTAATAAATGGGAAATCCTGAAACTGAAAAGCTTCTGTAAAGCAAAGGACATGGTTAATAAGACAAAAAGTCAGCTGATATAATGGGAAATGACCATCACCACCCCACACCAGACAAAAGGCTGATCTTCAAGATGAAATCAAGGTAACATAATTTTAATAAGAAGTGTTATTTATTTTGACATTTTGTAGACCAAAAAGAACTGTGGAAATATGAACACAATATTCAATATGAAATTCTCAGCTAGGTGAAAGTTACATCCACATGTATACACACATAAACACACAAACATATATATATGTATATATATATATATATATATATACAAACATATGAAAACACAAACTTATACATGTACACATCCACATCCATATAAAGGAATTGATTTGAATTGAAAAAGTTTTGGAGAAAATTATATCATGAAAGGGTATGAGAGATATCTCTCTCACTTGCAGGAGTTATTAGGTTTGCTTCTTGCCTTAGCATATTCCTAGAGTTTCCCATGAGAGGTCAGCAGACTATTTTCTTTTTTTATTACTTTTTAAATAATAGGAATCAATATTTCCACTTCCTCCACTCCTCCCACTTCCCTCCCACTCCCCTGATTGCTCCTCCCCCCTCCAGTCCTAAGAGAGGGCAGAGTACCCTGTCCTGTGGGATAGCAAGAACCTATTTCCCAAGGTCCTACTTATTATGTCATCATAGAACAGATATCATGTGATACCTAGTTAGAAGCATCACTGAAGGGCTTGAAGTTTTAACACCACATCTTATTCCATGAAAGAATCTCATAGACATCTCCCTCAATTGCTACTTAAGAGTTTTTGGTTTACTTGTTGCCAAGGGTATTCCTATTGTCCCCCAAAGAATTTCACAAACCATTTCTAAAGTGTAGTTAAAACTCTCAATATGATGGTAAGAACCTATTTCTGAAGTTCTTATTTACTTATGTCAACATAGGATAGAAATACATCTGATGCCTAGTTACAAGATTCAGTGAAAGTTCTGATGGTTAACTAGCCTGTTACTAGATGAGGAACAAAACTCCTCTCTCTCATGAGCTACACACAATAAACCAGAAAACAATGAGTATTCTTCAGACATAGTGTTGCCAGAGGGGTATAAATATTGTGGAAGTAATGGACTACTGTTGGAGGAGACACTTATTCATCCTGGTCACCCAGAACGGAAATAACCACACAGAAACTGTATCAATTAAATCACTGCTTGGCCCATTAGCTTTAGCTTCTCATTGGCTAACTCTTACATATCAATTTAACTCATCTCCATTAATCTGTGTATCACCACAAGGTCATGGCCTCCAGCAGTCTCAGCATGTCTATCGCTGGCAGTGGATGCATGGTGTCTCTCCCTGCCCTTCCTTCTCCTAGCATTCAGTTCCGTCTTCCCTGCCTACCTAAGTTCTGCCCTTTCAACAAGCCAAGGCAGTTTCTTTTTTTTTCCTTTTTTATTATTGATTTTTATTGAGCTCTACATTTTTCTTTGCTCCCCTCACTGCCTCTCCCCTCCCCTTCAGCCCTCTCCCAAGGTCCCCATGCTCCCAATTTATACAGGAGATCTTGTCTTTTTCTACTACCTATGTAGATTAGATCTATGGATGTCTCTCTTAGGGTCCTCATTGTTGTCTAGGTTCTTTGGGATTGTTTTCTTTTCATACATTGTTTTGTTTTATTTTTTCCATTCAAAAACATAATTAAAGAAATAAAATTTTTACCTTTCTTCCCCTTCTCCCGGTCCCCTCCCACTACCTCCCCACCCCTCCTCCCTCCCCCTTCTTCCTTGAAAGAGGGCATGGTGCCCTGACCTGTTGGAAGTCCAAGGCCCACCCCCATCCCTCTCGGTCTAGGAAGGAGTGCATTCAAAAAGACTCGGTTCTCAAAAAGATAATACATGCAGAAGAGATAGGTCCTGGTGTCATTGTTGATGGGTTCTTGCAAGATACTTGGCCCTGGGGATCCCAGGTATCCACGGGCATGTCCCCAGCTAGGTATTCAGGCAGCAGAGGAGAGGGTGCCAGAACTAGCCTTGTACCATAGTCACATTGTTGATTATCTTGATTACCATTATAGAAATTTCATCCGATGGATGGAGATAGAAACAGAGACCCACATTCACATCACAGCAATGGATTGAGCCCCCAAGGTGCAGTTGAAGAGCAGAAGGTAGGAGAAGATGAGTTAGGAAGTTAGGACCGTGAGGGGCTTGGTCCACCTACTGAGACAGTGTGCCTGAACTAATGGGAGCGCACCAATCCAGCTGGACTGGGACTGAATGAGCATATGATCAAACCAGACTCTCTGAATGTGGCGGCCAAGGCAGTTTCTTTATTTATTAATGGTAATCACAGCACACAGAGGGGAAATTCCACATCACCTCCCCTTTTCTGTCAAAAAAGGAAGGTTTTAACTTTAACATAGTAAAATTACACATAACAAAACACGTATCAAATAAGAATTGCAGTTACAATATTTATATATACTTTATATTTTATCATAACTAAGGAAAACTATGACTGTAATTATAAATTCTTCAACTCCATCAAAGACTCCAAAAGGATATGATATTACATAACTAAACAGGAAGTATATTATAAGCAACTTTCAAAACTCTAGAATTGACAGGGACATCTTGCTGCCTGTACAGTCACCCAAAGTTCTTCTGTACCATTGGGTCACCCATCTTCAGCCTACTGGCCCAAAGTATCCATCAGACTTTTCAATGAAATTTCCAAGAAATTTCAAAGACGGGTCTGCCTATATTGGCAGTTTGTCAGTCACTTTCTTCTGTATCCTGCAGAATGTCTCACAGACTCTTTCATGAAGCAGGAAGCCTGTTAGGCAAGTGCAGCAGTCATTTCTCTGTGGATCGTGCATGTCCAGTTCTTCTAACAAACTCCATAATGACCCTCTTCAATGCCCATCTTCCTCTTAAGGTAATTGTTGCTGCCAGGAGCAGATGTGTCTCACTGTCATGAAAAGTCCTAAATTTTTAAAACATTTAAATGTATAATCTGAAGGTCTCTGAAAGATTTGAAGAAAACCTATCTAACTGAAATATATCTCTATACATCTAGAAAATCTATCTAATATGACTATAGGTTTGATTACTATTTATGAGTATCTATTAACTTATATTTCCTAATTATACACTACATTTTTAAGTGACTTACACAAACACAATACCTTAATAAAGGTCAGAAATTATATATATATATATATATATATATATATATATATATATATATATATAATAAAATTGACCTTAAATTTGTATCAATAAACCAAGACTCATACCAATGCAAATATCTATAGCATATCCACTTTTAAATGTAAAAAACATTTACAAGCAATATTTGGGAATATGGGCATAGTTCTGTTTATACTGCTTCCTTCCTGCTCTTGGGGGTCCTTGTTAATCAGGTCTTTCATGGTGTATCTTGTGTGCTAAGTTCATCTCAGTCAGCAGTTAAATGAAGTAATTTTCGGGGGGTGTTCTCGGCAACCTTATAGGGGGTTTGTTCTATCAAACTACATTGGTCGGGGAGGATTTTACAGGTTTTCATATTCTGTGGAAACAAAATAGAAAATTCTTTTCAAAAGCAACATATCCTTCGACCCAAATTATGAAGTCAAGATACCTTTTTAATATGCACACTGCTTTAGCTTAGTAGTCCATACAATGAAATGTTTCTCTGTCCTTAGTTTTCCATTTCATCAGAAGATTACATAACATGAGTCACTCTGATAATATTTTGGCTTTAAGAATAGTCCACAGGATTATTAGAATGTTCCATGTGTTTTATACTGACAGAATTATTCATGCATACTCAGATACTGAGAATTCAAGAGCACAAGTATGTTCAAGTATCTGTCACATACTAGTTGGATGCAGAGGTAAACCAGCCATGTCATAATGACATGGTGTTTCTCACAGATATGGAATTTACCAGTCAAGTTATGCAAGCTGGCCAGGAAATCTCAGAGTTCTTACTGTTATTCCCTATGTCTCTAGGCCTGCTATTGCCTGGTGATGCTTATTTGCTGTTTTTTTATTATGTGTATTCTTATAAAAGCTACCAGGGTTTATTTCTAAATAAGAAGGAGGTTGCTGATATAGCCATCTAATAGGTTGTGTAGACACTAAACAAAAAGGAAAGATAATAAAGAGAGCATTACTAAGAGATTCCACAGATGTGTCTTGTACAATACCAACTATTTTACTATATTTCTGTCTCCAATTGTATCTTCTGCATTTCCAACTTTGCATTGCACAACTTTCAAATTTTATTGTCTGCCACCTGGACTAAAAACTTAGTTTCAATAAAGTATATCTGCTGTACTTTTGTAATCCCCACGCATATGCCATAAGAGCAATGCTGTGGATTCCCCTACATATATAATCTCATCATCCTGAAAAAATATGTTTTTTCTGTTATTTTTGAAATAACAATCCATTGAACTATTTGTTGTACTACTAATAATGTAAAGAGTGTCCCCTAAATCAAAAATACACCTGCTGATCCTATTCATACCACTCTTGCTGTTTTAATGTCAAAACTGCAGCTAGCAGAACTACAAAAGCAAATCTGCATGCTTGATTAAATTACCTTCTTCACCAAATATTATAACTTGAAACACTTAGCCCTTCATAGTGTATTGTGACTAGTTTTCCAAAGGCATGTCTGAACTTTACATTCAATCTTTCTTGACAAAGGCAGATATATATCACTCACAGGAAAACAAATAGTGGCCTATATAATAACGTAAACTACTACATATGGCTAAGGAGATTGTGAACCAAGAAGCAGAATGCTCATGTAACTTACCTGAGGTCATATAATTTCTAATTGTGTCATATATATATATATACCAACAGACCAACAGTTAAGTGTAACTGTCAGGAAAATAAATCATTTACATAATTACACAACTGCTACAATGTCTAAGAACATTTCATGTTCTTTCCAACCAAAAAATTCTCTGTTATTCCTAGATCATAAAAATATTGCATGCATGTCTATAATCCAAAGGAACATCAAAACTTTTCTGATCAACGTGCCTCCTCAGATGGGGGGAATTTCAAATCACAGAATTTCGAAAACTTGCATACCAAAATCAAAATACAAATGCACCTGAAACAAACAGACAAGAAGTTTATTATAGTCACACCATATATTGTCATGTGAACATATATCATAAACTCCCTCAACTGCTCACACTTAGCAGAGTTCATACAAGTGTTGGGAGCTAAGATAGGATTAAACCATTTGCACTGTACAAACGCCTTGATAGGACTTTCCATTTCAAATGTCAAAGTTAAAAATTGTTACTCATAATCATAAATTTAAGCACACACAGTAGGTTAGTTAGAAAAACATTTGTATATGTATGATAAGATAATTTTAATAAGAAGTGGTATTTATTTCAACATTTTGTAGAACAGACATTGTATTAAATGGAGAAGCAGAAAGAACTTTGAAAATATAAACACAGTGCTCAATATCAAATTCTCAACCAAGTTAAAGATGCATTTACATGTGTACACATGATTATGTATATTCACTAACACATATGCACTCACAAGCATATACATATACACATACATACAAATGAATTGATTTGGATTGAAAAAGATTTGGAGAATATTACAAATGCACATCTCATATCAGGAAAAGATATAGAATATCTCTTTCAGTTGTAAAGGAGTTATTTAGTTTTCTTGTTACCTGATTGTGTTCTTATTGTTTCCCATGAGATGTCCTACAGACTATTTGCAAATCAAGGTTATATCACCCAACATTATAGCAATAACCTATCTTCAAAAGTCCTAATTACTAGGGTCATCAGTAACAGATAAACTTATTACATGTAAAGGGCCTGAAAATTTATCTGCTTATCCTATGACTCATGGCCAGAAATTTGATGGTAATGCAAGTAAGTCTAATTGTTAATATGTATATTCTAATAAAGTATCAAGTATTTCATATGTACCAGCAATAAGTATGTTGATATATCCATCTTTGTTACTGTAGAGTATAATCAGAAAAGTAACATGAGGGGTATACTCAGAAACCACAAGATGTTCCTTTTATTTAACCAAATTTTCTACAATGTTCCTGTCTCTGATACTATTCTTTACAATAGCCAAATTTCAAAATTAATGTCTGCCTCCTGGATGAAATCTTGTGATCAATCCAGCGACTCTCCTGTACTTTGGTAATACCCACATAAATTGAACAAAAACAATCCTGATGGCTGTCCCTCATGTAAAGTCTTTTAACCCCAAAAAATATGTTTTCTACTCTTTCTTTTCAAAAATAATGTCCTCTTAACTATTTAATGCACTACTGATGTCTTATAGACTTCCATCTAAGCCGTTCCTATAGATAAAATTTTTACTCATAACACTCCTGCTCTGTTAATGTCTACATTGCAGTTAACAGTACTGTAAAACATCTCAGTAAACATGATTATTTTACCAAGTTCACCAAATGTTAATCGTTACCAACACTTAACCCTCTTAGGATATTTGTGGCTAGGTCTCCAAATATATGTATGAAATTTTCATGCAGTCTTGATTGAGTAAGGCAGACAAATATCATTCATAGGAAGACAAATTATGACCAATATAATTACCTAGCCTACTACACATGACTAACAAGATCATATCACAGAAGCAGAAACTTCATCTGCAAATTTTCTGAAGTCACATATTTTTAACTGCTTTATAAATATTCATCCTTATGCCCAGAGACAACATTGAATGTAACTGTCTGAAAAAATATATCATTTTAAAGTACTAATGAATAATTCCACAACTGTTCAAACAGGTAAGAACTTACAAAGTTTGGTGCAGCCACTCCTGATCAATACATACAACCCTCCATTGTCCCTAAACTGAGAATGGATTTTATACAGTAGAAAGACACAGTTTATCTTACAGAGGAATATGATATCTGGTGTAAGGTGATGTGGGATTTTCCTCTGTTTGCTGTGAATACCATTTATGAATAAAGAAACTGCTTTGGACCTATAGCAGTACAGAACTTAGGTAGGTGGGGAAGATGGAAACGAATGCTAGGAGAAAGAAGGATAGAGATAGAGAGAAGCTATGTAGCGCTGCCCGAGACAGACACTGGAACTTTAGCAGGCAAGCCACAGCCACATGGTGATACACACATTAATAGAAATGGGTTAAATTAATATTTAAGAGTTATCCAATAAGAAATGTTTTAATTAATATGGTTTCTGTGTGATTATTTTGGGGTTCTGCAGCTGGGATCTAACAAGCAGCCTCTTCCTCCTACAAATTTGCATACTGATTTGGTGAACTAATTCCATTAATTCCATGTAAAATCTGGAAGGGCTTAGAAAGAAACTCTATACACATAAAAAAAAAAACAAGTGTAGCCACATTTTTTTTCAGCTGGCAACTTGCTGCAAAACCTAAAAAAGAAGTTTTCCTGATTGAGCATTAGTAGGAAAAAAGCCACACCATATTGGAGTGCTGGCTTTCTGGGCCATGCTGCCAGCCCAAACATCGATTGTTTCAGGTCGTATGTCTGACTACAGAGCATTTGAGTAGGGTTTGTGAGTAGACTGCTTCAGCTTCCTTAATGGTGGCATGGCCTGGCTGTGTGCCTGAGAATGGGGCTGTAGGCAAGACTCTCAAAGGCAGCAAAGAGTTCTGCCATACTGGGCTGGCAGTGCCATATATACCCTAGTAATGCTGAAGCTTAAAATTTTTAAGAAGTGCATAGCATTTTAAGAAGCGCTCCTAGACAGTAGAGAATTACAGATACACAATAGGACAGATTCAGACATAAAAGACCTCTAAATGAGTCACAGTTTTGGATAAATGTACATAGGCTTGCGAGAAAGAAGAAAAGAGTACAGAGAGTTATAAAAAGAAGAAAACACTTTTGAAAAAATAAAACAAAGTCTATAAAGAGTACAGTCATAGATAAAAGGAGTAATATATTAAAATAAATATTAAACCTGTAGAAAAATAATAGAGTAAAAACAAGTCCTGTAAAGGTGGAAAATTTACAGTGAGTCTTTATTATGTATATTATTGTATTATCTCTGAATTTTTGACATAACAGAGATATTTGATTCTGAAGATGATAAACTAAGCCAACATATATATTTCAAAGGTAGTTTGAATTCAAAATTTGAATCTAATTTCATTCTCCTACAGGTTGACATCCAGTTATGCCAACACCATTTGTTGAAGATGCTTTCATTCTTCTATTGTATAATTTTAGCCTCTTTGTCAAATATGAGGTGTTCATATGTTTGTGGATTAATATCCGGATCTTCTGTTCGATTTCATTGGTCAACATCTCTGTTTTTATGCCAATACCAACCTGTTTTCATTACTGTAGCTCTGTAATAGAGTTTGAAGTCAGGGATGGTAATGCCTCTGGCAATTCCTTTATTGTATAGTATTGTTTTGGCTATCCTGGGCTTTTTGTTTTTCCATATAAAGTTAGTTATTGTTCTCTCAAGGTCTATGAAAAATTTTGTTGGGATTTTGATGGGGATTGCATTGAATCTATAGATTGCATTTGGTAGAATTGCCATTTTTACTATATTGATCCTACCAATCCAGGAGCATGGGAGATCCTTCCATTTTCTGGTATCCTCAACATGCACAAAACTCAAGTCCAAATGGATCAAAGACCTCAACATAAATCTGACCTCACTGAACCTGATAGAAGAGAAAGTGGGAAGTAGCCTGCCATATGTGGGCAGCAAAGGCCACTTCTTGTGTAAAACCACAAGGGCACAGACAATAAGAGCAACAATGAACAAATGGGACCTCCTGAAATTGAGAAGCTTCTGTAAAGGAAAAGACACAGTCATTAAGACAAAAGGGCATCTTACTGAATGGGATCTTCACTGACCCCACTTCAGACAAAGGTCTGATCTCCAAAATATACAAAGAACTCAATAAACTAGATGTTAAAATTCTAAATACCCCAATTAAAAATGGGGTAAGGATCTGAATAGAGAATTCTCAAAAGAAGTTCGAATGGCCAAAAGATACTTAAGGTCATATTCAACTTCCTTAGCAATCAGGGAAATGCAAATCAAAACAACTTTGAGATACCATCTTACACCTGTCAGAATGGCTAAAATCAAAAACACCAAGGATAGCCTATGCTGGAGAGGATGTGGAGTAAGGGGAACTCTCATCCATTGCTGGTGGGAATGCAAACTTATGCAACCACTTTGGAAATCAGTGTGGCGGTTTCTCAGGAAATTGGGAATCAACCTACCTCAGGATCCAGCAATATCACTCTTGGGAATATACCCAAATGATGCCCAATCATACTACAAAAGCATTTGTTCAACTATGTTCATAGCAGCATTATTTGTAATAGCCAGAACCTGGAAACAACCTAGGTGCCCCTCAATGGAAGAATGGATAAAGAAAGTGTGGAATATATATACATTAGAGTACTGCTCAGCAGTAAAAAACAATGACATCTTGAATTTTGCATGCAAATGGATGGAAATAGAAAACGCTATCCTGAGTGAGGTAACTCAAACCCAAAAAGACGATTATGGTATGTACTCTCTCATTAGTGGACCCTGGCCTTAAAACAAAGGACACTAAGCTTATAGCTCACAAGCCCAGAGAAGTAAAATAGCAAGGTGAACCCAAAGAAAAACATATATAGATCCCCTTGGAAATTGGCAGTAAACAAGATTGCTAGGCAAAAGTTGGGAATACAGGGGCAGGGATAGAGGTGGGAGTAGGGGGGTAGGGGAAGGGGAGAGGGGGAAGGATAAGGGAGAAGGGAAGGATTGGGGAGAGCTTGGGGGTGTGGGAGGGTGGAGATGGAGGAAAGGTGGATGATTATGGCATGTACTCACTCATTAGTGGACCCTAGCCATAAAACAAAGGACACTAAGCTTTTAGTTCACAAGCCCAGAGAAGCCAAATAGCAAGGTGAACCCAAAGAAAGCATATACAGATCCTCCTGGAAGTTGGAAGCAAACAAGATCATGAAGCAAAAGTTGGAAGCCAGGGGGCGGGGATAGAGGTGGGAGGTAGGGAAGTAGGGAAACGGGAGAAGGGGAAGGAGAAGGGAGAAGGACTGGGGAGAGCTTTGGGAAGTGAGAGAGTGATGATGGAGGAAAGGTGG